>JAHHFK020004725.1:0-95139 GCA_024533555.2 Aedes koreicus | reverse complement strand
TAACAAATCTTTTCCAAAACCTAGCTTGCGACATATCAAACTTCATGGACATTCTGAGGGTGTCTGACCATACTGGCTACTTAGGGAGGCCCTGCGGGATCTAAGTTTCTCCGGGAAAGTGGCCATATTCAAATCTTTACCAAAATTTGGCTTGCGGCATATCAAACTTCATGATTTTACGAAACTAGGTCCTCGGAGGACATTCTGAGGATTCCTGAGCATACTGACAACTAAGGAAGGCCCTGCGGGATCCGAGCTCCTCCGGGAAAGTGGCCATACTCAAATCTTTTTCAAAACCTAGCTCGCGACATATCAAACCCCATGATTTTACAAAACTTTGTCTTCGGAGGACATTCTGAGGGTATCTGACCATACTGGCTACTTAGGGAAGCTCTGTGGTATCTGAGTTCTTCCGGGAAAGTGGCCATAATCAATTTTTTACCAAAACCTGGCTTCCGAAATATCAAATTTTATGATTTTGCAGCAATGAAAAATCTTCGGAGGACATTCTGAGGATTGCTTACCATACTGGGCACTTACGGTGACCGTTCGAAGTCCGAATTCGTCCGGAAAAGTGGCCTTCCTAAGTCCTTCGCTTTCGACTGCAAAATTAATGTAGTTTTATATCTCCGTTACATAATTGGCTATGGCCCCCGGACACCGGAGTTGTTCCGGGTTTCCGAAGAGGCTATCTCACATGTTGAATTTGTGATGAGATTTTGTACAAGATGCAGTTGTCAAACTTTTTTTTTTAAGTAAACACACGTAGGGATAAAATATATCCCAAGCGAATGAAATTTGGATTACAGGAATCAACCTTAAATTGACCGAGATATGGCCATTTCCGTGAAACAAGTTCCGATAAAGGGCTCTGGATGCCGTTAGCTCTTAGTTTTACTCAAAACATGCTATATGACAGCTCTTTCTTTTTGGTTTTCCATCACAAACCTTATAATAAACTAAAAGTAGATCCTTGACCATATTGGCCACTCCCGGAGCCACCGGAACGCCCCCGGGGAACCTGCAGTAGCCACCAGTTAGGCTCTTGTGATGATGTGATGATGTAATACGACCATCTAAAGGGCGAACACGAAATTATTGCGACACATTCAACAGGGCATAACTTTTTTACCATTGGGTAAAAATCAACCAAATTTTGCACACTTTCTCATTGATGTGTATTGTTTACATGCTGTCAAACTCGAAGTCGTGTTTTTCGATTCAACGAAAATAAAGGTGAACCAACGCGAGTCGAGAGAACAAATTCTTTCCAAACACCTGGAATTTCCTGACCTGTCGCACCGGCAGTTGGGAAAAATGTTGAACATTCACCATTCAACCGTCTCCAGATTGTTGAAGCGGTTCCAGGAGCGGTTGACTTTGGACCACGGCAAAGGAGCTGGAAGAAAACCGGGACCGGAGAACAAAAAGACGGAGGGAAAGGTGAAGCGGATGATTAAAGCAAATCCGAACGTCTCAAGCCGTGATTTGGCTAAAAAGATCGGCATGTCGCAGAGCTACGTCCAGAATGCAAAGAAGAGAGCTGGACTACATACATACAAGGTACAGAACTTCCCAAACCGCGATGAGCGGCAACAATCGACGGCTAAAACTCGGGCACGGAAGCTCTACGAGAAAATGCTGACAAAATATGGGTGCTGTGTGATGGACGACGAAACGTATATAAAAGCCGATTTTAAGCAAATTCCGGGTTGGAGTTTTTCACCGGCAAGAGCAAGTTCTATGTGGACGACAAATTTAAGAAGAAGAAAATGTCGAAGTTCGCCTCCAAATATCTCATTTTGGCAGGCCATCTGCTCTTGCGGACTGAGGAGTGAGCCTTTCGTGACAAAGGGCACAGTAAATGGCGAGATCTACAAATCTGAATGCCTCGAGAAGCGCCTTTTGCCGTTCTTGCAGCAGCACGACAAAGCTCCGCTATTTTGGCCAGATTTGGCATCATGCCACTATTCTAAAAGTGTCCTGGAGTGGTATGAGGCCAATTCTGTCCATTTTGTTCCAAAGGACATGAATCCGCCAAACTGTCCGGAGCTGCGCCTGGTGGAGCAGTACTGGGCAATGATGAAGCGGGAACTTCGGAAGAGCAAGAAGACAGTCAAAGACGAGAAGGACATGTTAAGAAAATGGAAAAAAAACTGAGAAACTGGTACCGGATGACACTGTAAAGACTTTGATGGAGGGCATCAAGCGAAAATGCGTTCAATTTGACACTCAAGGCTCCATCGATTAACTTTTCTTTTGATTTTTGAAGTAAATATATGTATAAAACTACCCTAAAATTTTGGTTTGATTCTAAACATTATAAGAAAATTGGCATGACATTTTCGGTGTCGCAATAATTTCGTGTTCGCCCTTTATTGTTGCAAGGTAATTTTCCATAGCAGTGGAATAATCTGAAAAACGATTTGATCAGGATTCTTTTATTGTTTGTGATCATCAAGCTCCTGTATGAAGGGCCAAAAACGTTTGGGCGGGCCCGTAAACTAAAACACTTACGTGAAACCCGTGAATATAGGGAAAAGAATCTCCTTCCAAAAGCAAGGTCACACTCACAGCACTAGAATCGAGCCCTCGATTGACAAAATAAACCCAATAGATGGGGTCGAAGAGCCCGCCCTCGTTCCGCGAAATGTTAACAATAGGGAGGAGGCAGTCCCATGCTCCCTATCCAAATCGTTTTACTTGGGTGCTCTGATGGTCCCTCTCTTTCCCCGTTATATGTTGTTTAATATTTAGTATATTTTGTACACAAAATATTAGGATATCATTATAGACAAACATGCCAATTTATTAAAATTTCAAACTTGAATGATACTACCAATGGATTGTTACTGAAAAATAAATAAAAATTAGATATGAATTAATATCCTTCTTGTCCTGGAAAAGCTGAAAACAGAATATATCATTCCAAATATCAGCGATAAAATTTCAATATGTAACCGTGCGGGGGAAGGGTGCTGAATCTCAGCCAAACGCGATGGCTTAAGCGCCACTCCCATTAAGGGAGACCACCGGTCGTGTTGAATATGCCCGACTAATTTTGAAACAGGTTTCTCAGAGGAATCACCCGAACGGTACTTTAAGAAAACCCTACTTCAAACGCACATATGCTGCTGAAACCTCAAACGAACACCTTTTGCCGATAAAATTAACGAAAATTCCACCAATCCATTCAAGTTATATAATTCCCGTAGTCTCTTTGATGATGATGATGATGATGATGTAATACTACCATCTATTGCAGCAAGGAAACTTTCCATAGCAGTGGAATAATCTGAAAAACGATTTGATCAGGATTCTATTATTGTTTGTGATCATCAAGCTCCTGTATGAAGGGCCAAAAACGTTTGGGCGGGCCCATAAGCAGAGACACTTACGCGAAACCCGCGAATATAGGGAAGAGAATCTCCTTCCAAAAGCAAGTTCACACTCACAGCACTAGAATCGAGCCCTCGATTGACAGAATAAACCCAATAGATGGGGTCGAAGAGCCCGCCCTCGTTCCGCGAAATGTTAACAATAGGGAGGAGGCAGTCCCATGCTCCCTATCCAAATCGTTTTACTTGGGTGCCCTGATGGTCCCTCCCTTTTCCCGTTATATGTTATTTAATATATAATATATTTTGTACACAACAAAATAAGATACCAAGACAAAAATGCTAATTTATTCAAATTTCAAACTTGAATGGATTGTTACTGAAAAATAAATAAAAGTTAGATATGTATCAATATCCTACTAGTCCTGGGAAAGCTGAAAACAGAATAGATCATTCGAAATATAAAAGATAAAATTTCAATAAAAGATATTATTTTATAAAACATAGTAATATTTGTAATATTTTTCTTTATACTGTTCTAGCAACATTTCAAAGATAGAGTGAACGAAGAGTCCGGTTGGATAATTTCTGAAAGAAATGGCTTATCTTACCATAATACCACAAACACAGCCTTTTATGAATATAATAGTTGAAGTTCAGAAGTGCAATTTTAAATAAAATGGTATGCTGAAATGCTGAGATACAAATTCCGCCTTTGATGCCTGGCATGTTGCTCCCGGCTCTTACATAGTTTTGGAATGCAAAGATGATTCCAAAGCGTGCTGAAATTATTAGTAAAATGAGAATAGAAAATATAGAATATGATTTAAAGGTATAAGATCTTCGGTCGCACCCCTCACTTCGCTATTGTCAGATTGACAACATTGCCCAGGCTACGCCAATCAGCGTCTCCATGTTTCAGCTGGCAGTCTTTTGTGATCATATGACTCGTGGAGGCGTGAGGTAGGAACTTGTGAGGACGAGAGGTCGGTCGCACCCTCCTTCGAAGTTGTCAACTCACCATTTGAAGCCCATAATTCCCGTAGTCTCTTTAGACATTAAAGCCAGAACCAACCAACGAACCTGTTTTCAAACGGATGTGCTTGATTTGAATAGACGAACGCAATATTGCAAATGACGGATGAGCCAGCTAAAGGACGAAACGTAAATAAAAAACGGAAGCTAAACAACAAACTCCAAACTCAATCTATTTAACATCTATTTACAAGCTTCACTCGTGTTGGACAGAACTTGCTCTAAAGCTACAAATTATCTAACTTATCATGGCCATGAAAACTTTGTACGGACATACCTGCGCAGGTTTTTTTTCTGACGACGGTGATGGCGGTGACAAGCGAAGCAATGATGATGACGGAACGAAGCGACGATAACTTGAAGCGGTGATGGCGGTTCAGGAATGGCGACGGTTCCGAAATGGCGACGGTACCGAAATGGCGAAACGCTTGACCACACAAATGGCGTATCGCGGTGTACCTAGACCCGTGCGCAATATGGCCGAAACTAGAGTTGCGGAGAGAGTGGCGGCTGGACGGAAGGCTTCCGATTTATACCTTGTCGAGAACGTCCGGAATTGACCGTCTCCTTCAATATAGGAGTCCCTTTTCCCAAGCGACCCGGCTTCGCGTACCTTTCCGCTATGACCGAGCGGGGTTAAGGAAGACTACTATATATTTTGGATAAGGTCCGGTTCAGTGTCCGACACTTGACAACGGATCACTGAAACCGCGCTCTCGGTATCTGTTCCACAAGGATTGTAACGTAGGGTGGAAACACGACGGATTATTGGTGACCGTCGGAATAAGTTCGCTAGTTTTTCGAGCGAACTTCACTCTCCTCCGCTTAGCTACCTGATCAGGCGGGCCTTTGCAGGGCGCACGAGTCTGGCGTTCTTGCAGACGATGTTCACCAAATCGCTCAAATCAAATCGTTCGGCGTCCACGATCGCCGAACGAGGAATACTAATCCAGCCCGTACAACACAAAAAGCCCATCGAACGAGCTGTCCAACGCGAAATGACAAAATTACAATCAAGAATCACGCGAAATGAAATATTTAATAACATTACCTTTTTGTACGTATTCACAATTTTATCTCGAATTTAACAGTTGTTTGCAACGCATACACTACACACAAGTACTCTAAAAACTGAACATACAAAAAAAGTTACATCTATGAACTGGCTCATGCCATTATTTAAACAAGTCACCTTTGACTAAACACTTGAAACACTTAAAAACCGCATCAAACACAACTGTTTTCCAGCCAATTCACTAATGTAATGGCCGGGATTAAAACCTCCATTGCCCAAGAAACCACGGAATCAAAGAAATTGAATCGGACGCGAGAAATAATGTTCGGCTTAGCCATTGTATTGTATTCAGGTGTTCATCTGATTTCCATCTCTTTCGCATATGTAGCCTCCCATAAAAACAAACTTCCATCCTAGCGTGCTATAAAAAAGCTTCCACCTATCATGCAATAAGAAACCCTACAAATGTACAATGAATAACACGACTCAAAACAATAATCCAATTGGAAACGAAGATCTAATTTGAAACACATAATCTACTATCTACACTACCTTGAACTACAAATCTAGTATTTACATATTTACATTTATACAAAATTGGTCCAAATAAACGCCCATTATAAAAAAAAAAAATTTTTTAAAAAAATATAATAAAAAATTTTTTTAATTATAATGTATAAAAAAATAAAAAAAAAAAAAAAAAAAATTTTTTTTCCACCAAAACCCCCCAAAACACAAAAAAAAAAAAAAATCATACTTTTTTTAAAACCACACGCCATTTTTTTAATATTTGAATTTCGGGGGGAAATTTTAAATTAAATGTAATGCTGAAAAACAAATTGAACCTTTGATGCCCGTCGTGTTGCTCCCGGCTCTTACATGGTTTTGGAATGCAAAAATGATTCCAAAGCGTGCTGAAATTATTGATCAAATGAGAATGGGAAACATACAATATGATTTAAAGGTACACGATCTTCAGTCGCACCCCCTCACTTCGCTATTGTCAGATTGACAACATTGCCCAGACTACGCCAACCAGCGTCTCCATGTTTCAGCTGGCAGTCTTTTGTGATCATATGACTCGTGGAGGCGTGAGGTAGGAACTTGTGAGGACGAGAGGTCGGCCGCACCCTCCTTCGAAGTTGTCAACTCACCATTTGAAGCCCCAGTAGCCACCAGTTAGGCTGTTATCCCAAAACATGCCATGCGGATTCATGATTTTTCATAAATATGGTTTTGATAGACTTGAGAAAGCCATTGGCTACATTGCACACTCCTGGAACATTTTTGGGGGAACCTGTAGCAAGGATCAATTACGATCTTACCACAAAGTATGGACTATAAGACTCACTGGCTAGCCTGATCCAGCATCCTGGTACCTTTGAGGATCAATTGTTTTAGCTTTGGTTCAGATAAGCAAGCACTAATTAGATTGAGTATACAGGGTGTGGCAGAAAATAATGCGAAAATTTGTTCTATTTCTTTCAAATCCCATTTTCAACTAATTCAAGCAATAATATCAACATTTTCGAGTCCAGTTATCTTTATAAAGTCCTTTTAAACAAATTTATTCAATGTGTCCTCCACTTTTATTCATAACATCCTCGAGCCGACGCCGGAAGCCAGAGCATGCCTTTCGGACGTAGTCCTCCGACATTGACTGCCATGTGCGTGTTATGGTTGACTTCAGGGTTTTCACTCTAGGGTGTGATGTTTTGCAGGCTCGTGCTTCAACATATGCCCAAATCGAATAATCCAACGGATTAAGATCTGGACTGCTAGGGGGCCACAAATCCTTCGGCCAAAACTTCATGTTATCGTTCAACCATTGTTGGGTTCGATTGGACGTGTGACACGGCGCTTCATCCTGCTGTAGGACAACGTTTTGGTCCTCGGATAAGTTAACCTTCACCAAGGGAAGCACTGGGTCTTTTAAAATACCGATATACACATCGGTATTGATTTTAACTCCAGCATCAATGAAAACAGGCGGCATTTTCAAACCGTTGGACGCCACCAAGCCAAACATCATGACACCAGCCGGATGTTTGGTTTGAAATTTGAATTTCACTTTTTCCGAAACGTTCTCCATTTTCTGCGGTAAAATGAACCGGTCCGTGCGGCTGTTGTTTCACTTTGGCTCTGGAAGATGCATGCAGGTCTTCTTTGATGACTCTCCGCATGGATTTCTCCGAAATATTGGCTTCCTTTGCAAGTGTTTTTATGGAACGCACCGGGTTGCGAGCAATTTTTGCACGGGCCGATTTGATCACGTTCGGCGTGCGTGCAAAGCGCGGACGTCCGCTTCCCGGCTTCCGCTGCTTAAGACCATCCTGCAGGGACTTTTTTATGCGGTAAACTGTTGCCAAATGGCACCCTACCACCTTGGCAATCTCTTTCGGCTTCTTCTGGGTGAGCAACAAACTGGTGATCGCTTCTTTCGCGAACATTTTGACGAATTTTCAATAAAACAAATAGAATGTTTGGATGCAGCACTTGAAAGTCAACATAAACAAATACACTTTCGACAGAAATTAGTCACTAGCTACACGAATTAACCCAATACTCAAGTTTGAACATTTTCGCATTATTTCCTGCCGCATCTTGTAGAAATTACATCCTCGTAATGCATCCAAAACGTAAGTCCGCTATCCAGTATTACACCCAAATCTTTGACTTTGCAGACGCGTTCAAGGGTTTGACCAGACAAACTGTAGCGAACGTTGATTGGCTGAAGTTTTCTACAAAACGTAATGATATTACATTTAGCAACACACAAGGTTAAAAGGTTCCGTATTCCCCTTTCGTCAAATAAATCCAGCAAATGCTGCAACTTCTGGCAATCCTCGAGACATGATATTATCATGAATATTTTCACGTCGTCCGAAAAGAAGAGCCGCGTACCAGGTGGCAGAATAGTCGTTAATGAAGAGTGAGAACAATATCGGACCAAGGTTGCTTCCTTGTGGCACACCAGAGCATGCAGTGAAAGGTTCGGACTGAGACGTCCCAATCCTAACGCACACAGATCTTTCAGTAAGGTATGATTTGAACCATCTCGCAAAGGCTTCAGATACTCCCATTTTCTCTAGCTTATGAAGAAGAATATCATGGTTCACACGATCAAAGGCGGCTTTGAACTCAGTATACACAGCATCCACTTGCAGGCCAGCGTCCATCGAGCGAATACACACACAGCTCGAAAATGTAGTGTGAATTTCTGTTCAATATCATGCACATAAATGGAGCGTCACAAAACATAAAAATTTGCATTATTCATCGTGTAAAGTTCTTAGACATTTCACACATTGCCGATAATATTGTATGCAAAAGCTCATCTTCGATAGAATTATTTCATGCAAGTGGCTGCTTCGTGTGCAATGATATAAAATTTCACATGCTCTGATATTTACATCAGAATAAAATTTCGGATTTTTTTTCTGTGCAGGGAATCAAACTGGGTTAAATTAGTTGCGACCGATCTTTTCGGGTAGAATCCATGTTGGTTACAAGATATGTAATTCTTACAGGATGCGAAGAGTGCGTTTTTCACAACTATCTCAAATATTTTAGAGCAGGCACTTAACGACGTTATTCCGCGGTAATTTGCAATGTTGCATTTGTCCCCTTTTTTTGTGAATCGGCGTGAGACTCGAGATTTTCCATCTAGCAGGGAACGTTCCATATTGCAAAGAAAGATTGAACAGCTTGACTAAAGGCTCCGAACAGTTTTTCACCAAGGTCGGCGGGACTCCGTCAGGTCCGGACAAGCAGAATGCTTTAAATTGCGAATAGCATCACGAACATGTTCAGCAGTAATCTCAAACATTCCAAAGTCAAAGCTATCTAACGGAGTGTCACGTAAGGCAGCATCGATGTGTTGCGGTGTGGCGATTCTAGGAGAGAACGCACTTTTAAAGTGCTCGGCAAAAAGCTCGCATTTGGAAGAGGCTGTATTAGCAGAATAGTCCACAAAATACATAGAGCTTGGCAATCCATCTTCTTTACGTTTTGAGCGGACAAAAGACCAGAACTTCCTAGGATTCCTACGCAAACTTGTTTGGCTACGATCTATATAGTGCCCGTACAGGAAGCGATTATATCGCTTATATTCATTGCTAGCTAGCATGAATCGACGCCTCGACGTGTTCGAGCGGTGTTGATTATATTTTCGGAGAGCAGCTCGTCTGTGACGCTTCAGTTTCTGGAGATGCCTATTACCCCAAGCCGGCTTAATTGGGGTTCGTTGAAGAGGGACATGTGCTTCAACAACTTGGCGTATCTCTGCGTTGAACATATCGACAACGTCGTCCAATTCCCGTTGTGAGTCTAAAAACTGCCAATCAATCGATGATAATGCCTCATTTAACACATTGTAGTCAACTCGTCGAAAATCGAACTTAGGGATTTCCTCAACTACCTCAAAGCATAATGGAACGATTTCGGACACGGCGATGTCAATGGCTGGATGTGCCGGGTCTATTGCAATGAGTGAATCGGCTGCCTCCTCTACGCAGCAATTTGGCAGGGCTGCCTCGTCGGTAAGGATTAAATCAAGGATGTCAAACCATGGAAACAGAATGCATCATACAGTGCACAACCAGATGTAGTCAACCGCGATCTGCTTGTGTCGATGTCAAGAGAGGAGCCGTCCTCCGATATAACTCATTGCAACCCATTGCAACTCCGGATGGTTATAGTCCCCGAACTGGAGAGCTATATCATTAGGTTTTATGAACGATAGCACGGAACCAATGGAATCAACATGTTGCCGAATGAGGTTTACATCGTCTCGACGATCAGGTGGCAAATACAACACCCCGATACTAGCAAAGTATTGAATATATTGGATAGGTTTTTATTGAATTTCCGCTTGAACGATACTCTAGTTTTAAATTTTTTCCACCTATGGACGTCCATTGTGACAGTTTGTTTATTTTTCGCATATTGTTATTTCTCAAGAGTATGTGCTCTTATTAAAAATCGAATAGTTCTAAGAGCGTTTTATGGCAGCATTTTCAAGTAACATTCATCTTATAGAAAAATGTCATAAAACTTTTTGAAAGCTTTTATCAGGTTTTATGAAAGTTGCGAAACAATGCACAGTGGGAAAAATGGGACCCAAACTCACAACTTATGTAAAAAAAAATGCTAGAAATCGAATGGTGATGGTTTCATCTTGAGCAGATTCCGGGAAGTGGCTCATTTTTCCCGATTTTCCTCTAATTTCGGAAGAAAAATTGAATAATCACACATTTATCATATTAGCTCTGATAATATTGCATCCATTTGTGCTGTACTATTGTGGAAATGTCTGGAAAATCTAATGGAGGTAATATTGTCTCGTAAAAGCGTAAGGAACTGTCCATTTTGCCTGATATTCCCCACATGCTGAAAGTACTAGATATGCCATGTGGTTTTGGAAATTTGGGCGAATTAGAATCTATAAAAATGCAATACACTATTGTGGAACTGTCCGGAGAACTGAATGGAGAGTATGTCGTTTTGTGTAAACATCAGTTATTGACAATTTTGCCCGCTTTTCCCTACATACTGAAAGAATCAATAGATAAAATGCGATTTTTGGAATAGCTGCGCATTAGAATCAAATCAAATGCACTACAATATTATGAAAATGTCTAGAAAATCGAATGAATGAATCAATGTAGACTTATGCAGACTTCGGGAAGTGGCTCGTTTTGCCCGATTTTCCCTTTATTTTGAAAAAATAATTGGATAATCCTACATTTATCATATTTTCACTAATAATATTGAACCCATTTGGGATCTACTATTGTAAACATGTCTGGAGAATCCAATGAAAGCAATATCGTCTTGTAAAAACCTCATGAACTGTCCATTTTGCCTGATATTCCCCACATATTGAAAATACTAGATATTTCATGTGATATTCGAAATTTCCGCGAATTAGAAAGTATAAAAATGCAATGCACTATTGTGAAACTGTCTGGGGAATTGAATGGAGGGGATGTCGGCTTGTGTAGACATCAGTTATTGTCCATTTTACCCGCTTTTCTCTGCATACAATACTATGAAACATTTCCGGAGATGAAAAGTGACGACGGCACAAGAACCAGTTCTCTGAACAAAATTCGTGATTTTTTCATCCGCTCGGGTGCCTCGTACGCAGCGTACACGAAACTGCACTACCACTCATTTAGTTGCCCGTGCTCACAAAGCCACTCGCAAGAGGTACTGCTTCACCTATAGATAAGGCACATGGCATTATGCATTATGTTTACGGTGTTTTGACATACGAATACAACTTCATTTGACAAAATGCGTCACCTCTCACCGTTCATCATTGAGTTCTCCCACTTCTATTTTTGTATTTGCGAGAAAAAAAAAAAGACAGCAGTGTCCATTTTAAACAGTTGATTCATTTTTGAATTAATTTCATTCAAGAGTTTATAGTTTCAGTAAGAATGCTTTCAAATAGAGATATTGCGACATTGTATATTGAGTCTGGTCGAAGCAAGAAGCACATAACTTCATTATTCGGTGCGAATTTACATGAAAATAAGAAGAAGATAGATCAAGAAGTTAAAAAGTGGATCAAACAATTTCGTCGTCGTTGGGCTGGTACGCATAGTAGATTAAAGTTCTTTGAGAACCATAAGGAATGGTTGGATTCATCATTTGACGTAAGTATTTGCAATAGTTTGCTTATGCAAAAAAATTGAAAATATTGAGACATTTAAATTTAATCGATCAACTTACATGCAACGAATACAAAATTAAAACTGCTTTGAGATGTTTTAATAACATTATTCTCTAACTCCATAGTTCTTCTTTGGCTTTTTATAACATCCTTCATGGAGATTAATGCCAGATTTCAACTTAGCGCCGTTTTCTCCGCTATTTAACCTAGTTGCCGACCAGGTTGGTACGTGTATTTGGCCCATGAGGCGTAAACCGGGTATAAGTATATGGATAAACCTGGTTTTATGAATTAATGGGGGGGGGGGGGGGGGGGAATCGCCCCTATAGTGTTCTGAATGCACTATCACATCTATTAATTGACAGCTTCTAAGCTTGAATTCATGTAACGGTACGACTTCAATGCATCCTGTTTTTCCCATTTTTCTCTAATTCTTAAAGCAGTTCACAACATGTGAAAAAGAACAGCATCAAACAAAAACGCGTTCAGGGGCTCATTGAGGTCCAAAGCGCCGTCGAACTTGTGATGCTCTGACAGAAAGATCAAAAAATGAACTAAGCTGGAGGTTGGCACGAAATGAAGTATTAGATAAGCTTTTGAGATCAGCCGAGAAGGCAGCAAGGCAAGAAGCTTGTCCTAGTATTGCAAAAATACTAAAGCAGCTTCGAACATCAGGAGAACACTGGGCCTGCCAAGCCTTAGAGTCTATTGGGAAGTCAAGTAAGCAAGCAATCCCTTCCATGGAAACCTCGCTGATGCTCAAAACTAGATTCGGTTTGAGCAAAAGTAAGTATGAAGGTGTAAGAAAGTATGTAAAACATACTTCAGGAGTTACTGCACTTCAACCATGGCGAAAGGTAATGGAATACCGAAACAGTATCATACCTCAATTTTCTGTCTCAAATACAAATAAAGGATATCTGTCCACTACGTGACATGGTGCAAACAGACGTGTCCAGAATATTAGAGTTGGAAGAAGTTCGTGATAAACTTGCAGCTCACATAGCTGGAATCAAAGGGCCTGTTTCATGTGTGCTTCACATTTCTGGGGGTTTAGATTCTGCCACCGGATGTTCACACTACAACCAAGGCGGTAATCTCGGCAAGGATGATTCTCTTCTTACAGAGCACTACATGTCGTTGATGTTGATTGTAGAATTGAACGAAACGGATTGCTGTCAGTTGTGGATCAACCCAAACCCACAATCGGACACATTTTGTCGTCCAAAATCAATGAGCTGGGTAAAGGAAAAGGACACTATAACTAAAGAAGCATTCGAGGCCTTCTTTTCTGAGATTGCTGCAATCAATAAAGATCCCATTACCATATCCTTTGGCGGATTGGAGCTTTGCATACAAGTATATGCGATATACGCAATCGATGGAGAAGCTGCAAACGCCATTGTGAATAATCGTAATACACATGCTTGTCCCATTTGCTTCGGATCAGACCCTCGGACAGGCCCTTCTTACTTCCACTCAAGGCTTAACATAGTCGAATGGTTAATCAGAGTATCGGCCCAAAAACATACCGAGGGGCATCCAGCTCAAGCGAACCCTGCCGTAAAGGAAAAAGCTCGAGATTACGCTGATCGTATGGAGAATGCTTTCAAGATCAACATCAATCGACCGAAAGTCGGAGGAAGTGGGAGCAGCAATAATGGAAACATGGCTCGACGATTGCTAGCAGACCCAGAAAGTTTTGCAAGCATTCTTGGAATTAACGTAGATTTAATCAAAACTTTGCGACTGATCAGTAGCTTGGCACTATCGTCAAAGAAGCTTGATGCAGAGAAGATCAGGGAGCTTTATTCTACTTTGGAGAACTTAATAAAGAAAGAGTTTCCTTTCCTAAGACGGTTGCCTCCGTGCGTTCATAAATACTGGCATCTGGCTGAGTATGTTGATAGCTTGGTAAGTAAATGCAATCATTCAGTAATTTAATAAAACATTGAATAATTATATGAATAAAAAAAACCACAACTGTATCCATTCAGGAGAGCGTAGCCATAAGCGGTATATGTACTCCAGGCCTCATCTAGCTCGAAAAACTTCTCCGGAAGACAACTTAACTGATATGATGCGAGTCTCATTAGCATGGTCAGATTTTAGGTCCCATTTTACCCACTGTGCACCATGAAAGGGGGATCAAATATATTATAAAATTACTTGTTAGGTGAACTACACTTATAAATGATGTAGTTTTATGAAGGTTTCTTCAAGTGTTCTTTAATCACTCTTTAGAACTATTAATCAATTTAAACCACCTTAACTTGGAAAATGCCTTGATAAAACCGTATAAAATCCATAATGCTTTGATAAAACTACCATAAAACAAGAATAAAACCAATTTGCATTTGAATTGTTACTTTGGTTAAGTCATGTTTACCGGAATCAAATAATGATTTCTAAAACTAAGTTCACGCTTTCCTTTTTTTTTTCTGGTACCCGTTATGCCGCAATCTAGGTGTTATGATTGTTCTGCGGAATTGTGTTCATGTTACCACGGTTTTTGTTCATGGTGTATATACGTAAAGGAAAAAACGACTTCTTATTTGTGACTCGAAGTTGACGCATTTGAGTACGATTTTTTTTTCTGTGCGACTTCCATCAGTTGCTGGGAGAACCTGCCATCATACACACCGCTAAAATCGATCATCTACGATGGGCGGGCGTGTCGTAAGATTGTCGGTCGACATCCCAGTTAAAATGACTCTCGAAGACAAACTAACGGGCACAAGAAAAAGAGGCCCACAACGAGCAAGGTGATCCAGGTGATGAAGTAGAAGGCTACCTGCGAACCCTACGCAGACTTCGAGCTACAGCCATGGACCGAATAGAATGGACACAACTTCTGTATACAGCAGAGCCCACTCTGGCCGTGGTTTGATTGGTAAAGTCAGTAACAAGCATAATGATACTCTGCCCTGGGAAGTGGAGAAAATGATCAACTCTTACCGACTGATCTTCTGAAGCCTCTCAACCCCAATCGAAGATGATCATGCCCGTTTTTAGCTTTATTTGTCAGATTAATCGTCAGATTAATCGATCACTTTGATCGATCAAAAAAAAAAAATGATTCAATTTTTCATATTTGAAAGAGGTGTTATTTATTTTTTAATAAGCATTGCAGAAGCGTTAAATGTAAAATTTAAAAAAAAATCAACCTTAAAATAAGTCAAATCCCTGTCCTTGGCATTTCTTGAAATGAACACTTAATAAACTTAATCTGTCATCTGTGGTGATCAATGCCTTTTGCCACAATAAAAAAAACAACTCTCAACACTTTTCAATCTCAGCCATACCATGTCTATTCACACCGAAATAAAAACTATTGTGTAGGTGGCTGTGGCCGTAGATTATTCAACACCAAATATCACATTTTTCGTTGCCATCATCGTCGAATCATTTTCAATAACATTTCTTAGGCTGTCTAGCGCTACTGCTGAGCTACCTGGCTACCATGGAAGTGAAGGGTATCGAATCAAACCATAATTATCTAACCTCTTCGTTGTGTGCGAAAACGATGAATTAATCGAGCAGCAACTGCCCCGGCCCCGGTCCCGGCGCCGGCGTTCGATTACTTCATCGTCAAACTTGGAACTGGAGTAGCAGTTCGTAATTACGTGACGAAGTGTCATAATGTTAAAATTCATTAAAGATGTACACCCCCTCAATGCGCCGAGGTGCGGAGAATGTCTTTCCGCGGTGGATTTCCCACAATTGTTGCTGGTGGCGTGTAGGTATCATGGCTCATGGTCGAACTAATTCGCTGCTGTAAATAGAAACGAGCTATCGTTTGGATTCTTGAATGATCAGGGGGAAGCTTTCGGCACATGCTTCGTCATCACCAACGATTACCGCAGCATGGGAAATGTAGGTGGACCACATTTTATTCGACGTGTTTTGATTGAAACCGGCCGCACAAGATCTTGCGAGATTCAATTTGCGGCTTAACCTTACCTCAACTTTCAGAATGCAATTGTTTCGCCCACATTTGCATTCACTGTTCACAAAAAAAAAAGCCAATTCAACTAGAATGCCAAATGCACGTCGCTCCATGCCAGCTGAGAACTCAAACGCCATAAACCGTGGCAAGAAACGACCTTACCTCCTCTAGAGCAGAAGATGCAAACTTTCAACCTGGCGATAATGGCAATAATTTTTCCCACCTAGCTTCTGGTTCTCGTCCGGCTGAGCGGTGTACAGTTTACGGCATGGTAAACTCCGTTGAAGAAAGTTTTGACGTAGGACTTACGTCTCTCTTTTCTATTCTTGTATAGGGGCGCCGTTCTAAATTTTCTGAAATCGCAAGCGTTACGCGGGTTTGGAGACTTTGAACGATAATATCTCCTCTCTGGCCCACAGACATTTTACGATAAGTATTTCATTCGCAAGGTAGAACATCAACGTTGAATCCCTGTTGCAAACTTAATTCATAATGTTTGTTTAAACTAATTAAAATGTACTTAAAAGAAAAATGTTTAAACGCACAACGCTATTGGTCGAAAATGACATCATGTTTGCGCCTCGCTCTGATTGGTTCATACTGCCACAGTTACCGTGCCAGCGAATTTCAAACATGTGGGGACGACCGACCAATCATCAGTTCTCGCTGTGCATTCGTATGCGACAGACTTGTCTGCGGAGCACGGTGGTAGAAAACACCACCCGTGAAAACAAGAAGACCAAAATCATCCCACGTCACCTGCAGCTAGCCATCCGCAACGACGAGGAGCTGAACAAACTTTTCTCCGGTGTGACCATTTCACAGAGTGGTGTCCTGCAACCCAAGAAGACTGAAGAAAATTTCAATCGCGAACCATGTTATCAACTAAAATCCGTCCTTTTCAGGACGATCAAATCAAGTTGCCAACTAAAGAGTATGTTTGATAGAAATTTCTCTTGAGCTCATCGAAATTTTCATTACCACGCACCGGCTCAATATGGCGTTGAAAAAGCCGCGTCTCGGAGAAAATGGCCAAATCAATCGCCCACATCATCTTCGTGGTCAAGTGGTTAGCGGCGTCGCCCGTCGTTCATTGCCATGAAGTGAGGGTTCGATTCCCGCTCCAGCCGGTGGAACTTTTTTGCAAAGCGAAAATGTCCAGTTTAATCCACTGGGTGTTAGGTTAAGTTGTTCGTTGTAATTCGCTCTATGGTCAATGTTCAGTGTGTACACTCTCGAGTGAAAGACGTTGCAAATGTCAATTTTTATCGTAGTATTACGTGCTGCCAAACACTCAGGCCATCCTGCTGCCCAGGAAGACCGAGAAGAAAATTTCAATCGCGAACCATGTTCCCTCCGTTAACAACTAAACCCGATCTTTTTAGGACGAACAAATAAATTTGCCAACTAAAGAGTATGTTTGATTGAAATTTCTCTTGAGCTCATTGAAATGTTCATTACCACGCACCGGCTCAACATGGCGTTGCTTGAAAAGCCACGTTCTGGAGAAAATGAGCAGCATTTTTTATTAGTATCCATATATATTTGCCATGTTAAAACTATCAAGCACGTTGTACATTCAACAAACGAAATATTAACAGTTAATTTGAGCGGAACTGCAACACTGCAGACCAATTATGTGGTTCACATATTCAGTGTAGGGGGTAGGTTAGCTTCATTGTAGTTCTTGTTGTACATAGGTTCATAGTGGATTAGGTGCAGATAAAAGATTAGGTTAGTTGCAGGTAGTTTTAAAATGTGAGTTATAATTTTTCTGGCCAATATTTACAAACTATTGTTTGTATTGTTACTATTGTTTTGCAGTTTCAGAAGCAAGTGTGTATAAATCTCAACTCTCTTGGGATAGGGTTCTGAGGCCCTGACAAGGGCCGTTTTTCTGTTGCCTGAGTAGAAAAGATGCGAATTTAACCTCCGAAACCCCTGTCGCTCTATCATCATCATAAATTTGTCTTTATTTTGTAATTATTTGTTGTTTGGAACATGTTAATTCTGTAAGTGATACAGCTTCGCTTTTCAGCTTTAGTTATGGCTATTTATACAAATGAAATTTTTATGTTATCTAGGCCTATCTAGCCTTTGAATGGTTTACCACTTAGGTGGGATTGTTTGTTTTGGGGATTTTTTAAACTAAACTAAACTAAGCTACCTAACTATCTATCTACCTAAGACTACTATTTACATTTTGCACTTAACTTACCTACTATTTACAACTAACCTACTATATACAGGGTGCTTATTAAAGCATGTTCCGATACGTTACAATTCTCTATAAATTTGTTCCTAATATCAATAATTTTTGAGTCAATTTTGGGAACGGTCGCGTCTTGATGAAGGTCAGTCGTTCTTGTTTCAAATGGGCGATCTAGGATCATTCTGAGCGTTCGGTTTTGCGCGACTTGCAGCTTGTTCCTGTGAGTCTGTGCGCATGATTCCCACACCGGAGCAGCGTAGAATATCGCAGGCGCTATGACCTGTCGCTCTAATGAAGACTAATGATTTTATTTCCACGCTGCTGTCTGGCGTAACAACTGAGGCCCGTCCCCTTTTGTAAAATTTGATTTGCATTGCCTTCGTTGAGAACCCCCTTCTTGTCATGTAATGGTATATGCCATTATATAAAACAGGCCTGGCATTCCCGTTAAAACAATAAAGAAGAAGAAGAAGACGTTTAGTAATCATTCGTTATTGGATCATCGACACGTTCAGACGTGTGTATCCCGCTCTCGTGATAAAAAAGCGCTTTTCCGAGTTGTACGCCCTGCTGCTGGAAATCGAGTAGACGCTGATGTGGCGCCTGACGTGGCTGGCACGTCCGCTAAACGAGGCAAGCGGAAGAAGCCCGACGTCGGCGCTGACGTAAATCATCCCTCCGTAAAAAACTAAAATCTGTCCTTTTCAGGACGACCAAATCAATTTACCGATTAAAGAGTATGTTTGATTGAAATTTCTCTTGAGCTCATCGAAATGTTCATTACCACGCACCGGCTCAACATGGCGTTGCTTAAACTGCCGCGTCTCGGAGAAAATGGCCAAATCAATCGCCCACATCATCTTCGTGGTCAAGTGGTTAGCGGCGTCGCCCGTCGTTCAAGCGGTTGTTGTCATGAAGTTGAGGGTTCGATTCCCGCTCCAGCCTGTGGAACTTTTTGCAACACGATAATGTCCACACTGTCTACTTGGTGTTAAATGAAGTTCTTCGTAATTCGCTCTACACCCAAACTAAAAAGTAAGATTGTTATACAATTTCGCTTGATTTTGTTCCATTCTTGCTATTGATCGTAACTTGGATGAAAAATCTAACATTAGTTGTGGGCAAAACAGCAACAGCAATTCGCAATGAAAATTGAACGTGTGCGTGAGGGTTGTTGTGCGCAGTGATATTTAGTTGATGAGTAAGAGATGAGTGTCCGAAAGTCAGATGGCTCACCAAAATAAAATGTGCACATCCAGATCAAGATTCAGACCAGGACCGCTAGCGCGGCGGCTCTTGATGGCAACCAATTAGCCACTCTGACAAATTAAGAGTTGTATAATAGAAACCCTACGGTTAGTTCACTTGGCGAGGAATTCAGGGTACAGCAATGAAGCAAATGGACATATTTTCCATCATGCTATGTGCATCCTGTCGTCAATAAACTTCCATGGTATTGTTTATTTCATAAAATGCTTTGTCGATTATCAGTGAGAACCAAAAAAGAACACTTGACGGCGGCAATACAACAGTGGCCAATAGCGTTGCGGCATTTTGTGATATCGACTCATCCATATTGTATATTGATATGTTGGTGATGATTGAATAAGGATCCTACAGCGATAAATTTGTTTCGAGCTATTTTTGCTTGCCAGTCGCTTGCACACATTTGCATGGCTTCATTTGTACCATAAAACGCTTTGTGAATCAAAATGGGCGAAATTGCCATTTCTGAATCATGCGGATTTCTCAAGATATGATTGCAAAAACTGCAATTGCATTTTTTGCCACCTTTTCAACTTTTGGGTGTATGTTCAATCTTCAGTCTGTACAATCTCGAGTTGAAGACGGTGTAAATGCCTATTTTTATCGTAGTATCTCGTGCTGCCAAACACTCAGGCTGTCCTGCAGCCCAAGAAGACTGAGAAGAACATTTCACGAACCATGTTCCCTCCGTAAACACAGGATCCATTTCACACTTACAAGCACGTTGGACATTTTAGCGCCAACATTTGATTAGGGCGAATCTGCTTTTGTAAACAAACACTTTGTCTGCTAATTTATCGGAAGTTGAATACAATTCCTTCAAATTGAATATATCAGCGGATAGAAATAAAGCTGATCTTCCTTAAAGAGTGCTTAATTTGTATTTGTGACATTTTGTTCAATAGCAAATGACTACGAAAGCCATTGTTTACTAAAGCAAATTAGGGCGAATTAATGTTGGCGCTGATTTAACAAACAAAATATCATTAACAGTCAATTCGAGCTGAACTGCAGTTTCTATAAATTTTCGTGGAGAACCAATAGCGGAAGAAGAACCGGAGCCTCACACACCAATAGCATAGGGTTTGATGGTTCTACAGACTGAATAAAATATAGTAAAAATGTATTAATTCGTGACATCAATTTCTTCACATCAACAAGCAGTCCTACGTCAACATTGCAGTTATGTCACTGACATAACTCATCCTTTCGTTTTTTTTTCTTTTTTCTTTTGGAACTGTTTTTTTTTTTTCCCCCTCTTTAACGAACACTCGCGATAAGAAGATTGTTTTCCTTCCTTTTTTTTGTTGGTTTTTTTTTTTGTTTCTTTCGTTCTTTTTGGATTGTAATTTATTTCCTTACCTTACCTTACCAATCAGACTAAGGCCGGTGTGGCCTCTGCTGTACACAGAAGTTGTTTCCATTGTAATCGGTCCATGGCTGTTCCTCGCCAGCCTCGCTGTCTGCGGAGGGTCCGCGGGTCGTCTACTACTTGATCAATCCACCTTGCTCGTTGCGCGCCTCTTCTTCTTGTACCTGTCGGTACGTTTTCGAGAACCATTTTCACAGGGCTGTCGTCCGACATTCTTACGACATGCCCAGCCCATCGTAGTCGACCGATTTTTGCGATGTGTACGATGGGAGGTTCTCCCAGCAACTGGTGCAATTCGTGGTTCATTCGCCTCCTCCACGTTCCGTCTTCCGTCATTTGTTTCCCACAACTTCTTTATTATCTAACACAATTCCTCTACTGTTTCTTTGAAAGAATATTTTATATATTCATTTTTCACTCCATCCTGTCCTGCTGCTTTTCCATTCGATAGATTTCTGATAATATTGCTGATTTCTTCCTTACTTGGTGCTTCCGTTAAAATTTCATTATCCTTTCCTTTTTTCAAGTGGTTTCCCTTCAGATGTTTCTTACCTCTCCATCCATGTTTTTCATTGAAATGTTTGGTTGTTTTTTATTTATGTTTTGTTTTGCCTCATTTGTTTCCTTGCCTTTGTCAATTTACATGATTTTTGAAGATTGAAAGCATTATCGCTCATTTATCGATGCCATTTTAACAATAGTATTCTGTTATTTATTTGCTGTGCTGTTTGCCTGTAATTCAGTGATAACAATTTTATTTAGTTTTTTTTTATTGTAACAAAATACTACAATTATAATCATATGAATTTCTTTAATCTGTTAGTACCCACAATCAATTCCAGCGTTTTGTTGTTTTAATGTTCTGATTCCACTATTCAGTGAAGAGTCAACTCTTATAGCCCTCTGTTATTGGATTCATTGTCTTGTCTTATAACTATACTGATACTCTTCGCAAAAAAGTGAAGTGATGTGTAGGTGAAGCGAAAGTGAAGGTGAAGGTGACAACCGTAATAAGCCCTTCTTTTTCCCGTCCACTAGCAACACATAGAGACCAAATTTTGAACCATATTCTCCACTTCCCGAAAGGCCTTAACAGCTTTCCTGAAGGTTCGAACTTTCTAGGTGGCCAGAATTACGATATAAATCGTTGGAAATGCTTTCTTTCAGATGCTCACTATCACCATCTACTGACCGAACTACCTTCCAAAATTACTTGACAACTTTTCCTAAAGTTCGATTTTTCGTAAGGTTTAAAAGGCTTCAAAAGCCTGGCCTGTAGTATTGTTGGGTTTGCACGGTGTGGGACTCATGCAAGAGGTGATCGGAACACTACTCTACACACTTAGAAAATATCATTTAAATTTAAGACTATTTGGATGCACATAAAAGGAGCGACCCGTTAGACATTAATTTACACCTGTTTTAAAAATTACATGACAGTAAAAACTCTAAATTGTAATTTGCATGTCATGTAAAAGTACGTCATGAAACATGGAATCAAATATTATAATGCTCTAATCTTTAATACAATTTTCAATACGTTTCATGCTATATGATTCTTTGCTATTGATTTTGAATGATCTAATCATATTAAATGTTTGAAAATAAGGATAAGGTAAGGCACTCGAAAACTGAGTACAATCATTTATATTTTTGGAAGTATTACGGTACTTTTTCGACAAAAATGCAAAGCGTTTCGAAAAATTTATAAACTTCTATAAATTATATAAATCTGGAACTGAAGTGCAGTTAATTTCTTTAAATATCCGAGGTTTTGTGAATTAAGCTTCAGAAAGATTCACTTACAGTCGGCCTAATAGTGCCATGGAACGATTTTAATCCCTGAAAAGAGTACTTCATCTTTTGGAAACTATGAACATTAAGCCGGACGAGGATTCACACTCCTTCACAATCTCAAAAGATTTCACTGCCATTTGCTCCGTCTACTCATGATAAAAGGACACTTAGTCAACCCTTTTACTGTTTGAATTGTTGCATAAGTTTGGCATTAACAGCATTAGAAAATGCAAGAAAATCATTATCTCTGTGTTGCGATTTGCACTCCGACGTATGTCAAATAAATGGTGGACAAGCTTATTACGACGTGTGAAATCGCCTACGATAGAAGTTTGACTAAGTGGTATGCTTGACGCTTACACCAAAGTCATTGGCCGAGTTAGTCTTGAGAATCGTAACATTCAGTCTTCCTTCTGCTTTTCGCAGATTTATTAACTTAACTTTAATGTCAACACATATATTTAAGAATACATCCTTATGAACTCAAAATTCAGTCATTTTTACATTTAAGTCTTAAAATATATACGGGTCATAAAGATTACGTCACGCGTAAAATCCATTATTTTTAGGAGTGTACGTTCCTATTCCTATCCGCTCCTGTTCTTGCTCTCTGAACGCGTCGTCTGGCTTTGGGCAAACTAGCACGAAAGTTGCTAAGTGCCTCGCTCTGGGCGCCGTTTGTTACTTGGTTCCAACTTCCTCGGCATGGTTGTGGCACAAGCAGTCGTTAGAATTGCTGCCAACGCGTCCGCATTCGGTTCGAAGCGGTGCTGTCAGCATAGAGTGCCTCAACGAAAAGGTCCTTATCAAGTTCCTTCGTCTTCCATTTCCTCTCGCTCGTTTTCATTCTCCGTGTTGACCCCGGGTTCCGTTTGCCGGCGCTGTATGTGATCGCCCGATGGTCACAATTTATTTCTGTCCACACATGCAAGCGTCCTTTAGCCTTAAGAATGAGTTGAAGAGATAAGAAAATCGCCATTGCGTATGTGCATATACGAAGTGAATAATTTTTTAACAAACATGAATTACGTCTCGTGTAAAATTCAAAATTTCTAAGTGTGCAGCAATAATTTCGTGTTCGCCCTTTAGTAAAATGATGTATGGAGCATCACATTTAGCATAGCATAGCATAGCATAGCATTTTCCGACTATACATAATCTTGGGTTGGCTGTTGTAGAGACGATGGAAGCGCCAGAAGAGCTGCTTTGGGTGTGACAGGCTCCTAATCCATCGATTTTTTTTGCACAACACCTGGCCACGTCCTTATGATCAGCAAGGGATGGGAGGGAAGTGTTGATTAGATGTCTACTTAAGAAGATGCTGAGAACTCATGCTACCTTCATAGACATCTGGAGTTGGAAGTTGGATGGGATTGTGAGGGAGGCTTTCATTGGCGAGGAAACATATTTCTATTTATATGCATATAGGTCGTTGGGAATGACGAAGCTAAGAAAGTAAATGCACTCCTTTGCTGTCCGCTTTTGTGGGCTGGAGCACAGGCAATTCCTACTTGTATCCAGGCTCTTCTTGCGTGAAAGCTTGTCTGTCGGTTGGAGCATGAGCACTTACTCTTGTCCTAGCCTTTTATGGCATATGGTTATACACGGTGGGACAATTTAACTCAATTTTGAATCGTTTTTGACTCGCTTTCGTCAAAAGTGGAGTCACTCATATTTGAGTAAATTTAACTGGGATTGACAAGTCAACATATCCAGAACATCGATCTGATTTAAGTCGGTGTCTTAGATTCGAAATACTACCTCGCAATGCCCTCCGCTCAATTTTCAAAGCTACTTCTATTCAATCTTCACAGCCTGCCGTGCGCTAACGGAACTATCAATATTTTCTCTTAACAACTTTGTTCTAGCAAAAAAAGTGCCGTCTACTCCTAGAGCCTCACGTAAGATGAGAGATTATTTCCTTCTCAAAAACAACATCATTGAGTTAAAGTGTTCCGCCTTGTAGCACCTACTCGCTTTCAGGAAAGAGAAAAATGTTGCATTGAGACCAAATCCTATGCTCGCACACATAAACAAGAGACCATGACTAGATAGCCACTTTGCATACTTAGTTTCTTCATTTTTTTTTCTAGACTGTCTTTTGAAAAGGGCTAAACTTTTTTTTTATCGATTTTTTTCAAATGTGTTTAATAAAAAAATGACTACTTCTACAAAAAAGTGTTGCATCAGTGATTATCACAAAATAAAGCAAGTTTTAAGAAAAAAAATATTTTAAAAATACTAAAATTAGCCCTACACTGAAAAAAATCATTTTTAAAAATAAACCTATACAACACTTTTTTGTAGGACTAGTCATTTTTTTATTAAACACATTTGAAAAACATCGATAAGAAAAAGTTTAGCCCTTTTCAAAAAAATTGAAGTAACTAAGTTTGCAAAGTGGCTTATCTAATCATGGTCTACACACCCAGAAAGTTTCGTTGTAATCTGAGAGGGTGCTGCCAACTCCGATAACGATTTGGGGCGAAATCCGTCAATACTTGTGTGTACTCAAAAAAATCGACACGTTGTTTTCACGTAACTTCCACCTGAACACGTACCAAATCTTCTTCAGTAAAATCAGGTGAAAATTACGTGTCCAGTGAATTTTACGTGAAAATCACGTAAAATTTATGTGATTTTCACGTAGAATTTGAATTTACGCGGAAATCACGTAGCTCTTACGAAAATTACGTGCGTTTCACGTGGAAGTAACGTGTCGATTTTTTTGAGTGATAGTATTTTTACTGAAAACTGGATGCGTCCATACTTTCTGGGGCAGTCTTTAAAGCCACTGTAAGGATGCGGTTGGAGCCACTCACGAAGTCTAATCGTGGCTTTTTATTGGGAAGACAAGGGAAAATGCCATGGCTTTTATTGGGAAGACAAGGAATTCAATAAACCGTGAGTTTGAACATCTGATCTGAGATCTATAGGTCCAATGTGGATTGGTTATTCACGTGAAACCAAAAATTGTAAATTTTTGGTGAATAAACGAAAAATCTGAAATGGATAATACACATTTAAAACACTTTCTGGACTACGGTTGAAAACTTCAAACGTTATGACTTCAATGCGATGGTATTTGAGCGTGAGCGTGAAACCGAGAAGTGACAAAAACATTGGACGCGCTGATCCTGTCATGGACCGAAAGGTGAAAATGATATTAACGAAAACCCCAAATCTCTCCATTCGAACGGTGGCTAGTAAAATAGGGATGTCACCTGGTTTTGTCCAAAAATCAAAACAACGTTTGGGAACTTAAGTCGTATAAAGTTAAAACAGTTCCAAATCACAACGACAAACAGAACTTGGCAGCAAAATCACGGGCTCAGAGTTTGTTCTGCGAATATTTGACGAAGTTTTCATGCGTTGTTATGGACGATGAAACTTATGTCCTGGAGCATTTCAAGCAGCTTCCAGGGCTGGCTTTTTATTCTGCTATGGCCAGAAATGCTACAGCTGAGCATTTCAGAACGAAGAAGGCATCGAAATTTCCCAAAAAATACCTTGTGTGGTAAGCAATTTGCACGTGTGGCAAAAAGAGTAAATCTTTCGTCACTACAGGCACAATCAACAAGGAGATCTATCAGAAAGAGTGTCTGCAGAAGCGATTGCTACCGTTCATCAAAAGTCACAAAAAAATCCTTTGTTCTGGCCCGATTTGGCATCATGCCACTATGCTAAAACTGTGATGGAGTGGTACCAAGCAAATCAAGTGAACATTGTACCAAAAACCTCAAACCCGCCAAATTGCCCAGAGCTACGACCAATCGAAAGATATTGGGCTCTGATGAAGCGGAAGCTTTCTGGAAAGTAGCATGGAATCACAGACATTAAACACTTCCAGCAAATTTGGACAAAGACGGCTTCTACGATTTCTGAAGAGTCTGTACAAACCCTAATGGACGGAGTTAAGCGCAAAATTCGATAATATTATGCAAATGCCGAATAACTATGTTTTGTCTTCACGAATTGTTAAAACACATCCCATGAATCTGAATAAACAACTACGACTGAAATATAATGCGAAATTTATGTTTTATTCATGTTTTGAGGTGTCCGGATTATTGCGGATACAGACCTTATATCAATTCTAAATTTTGAGGTAATGGCTGTCGCCGAAAACGCTTCAGTGTAAGCCCTTAAGCTTGCTTCATAAGTAAAGAATACAAATATTAACTTCATTGCAGAAAACAACTTTTTGATTCAAATGATCCATCGATCGTCTAGAAAGAATAAGAAGCTCAGAATTTTATACACCAGGAAGTTCTTGAGTTCCAGTCGTTTCCAATGACTTTTCTATTAAAAACTTTTTTCTCCGATTTCAGATTTTTCCATTCTACCTCTTCCCATTTAGGTTTTTTTCATTAAAAATTGACATTTAATTAAAACATTTTCGCTGCATCGTTGAAAGTAATGCACGAAAATGTTAAACTTTTAAAAGGAATCCACCCGAGAAACTGCAGGAAAGTGAGCTGCCATAAATTAAATTAGTCGAAACAATCAACTGCTCGTTCCGGGCATTCCATTTTGCTGCCCTGGTCTGGCTCCTAGACGTCCTGGTCGTCCGTGGAGCTGGAAAGCGCAGAAAGGAACTAAATGCGCCGTCAGTAGATTGCTCGGTTGTTGGGATACAACCGGGAGCAGTAGCAGCAATATGGCAATTTCAGCTTCATGAGGCGACGGGTGCAGATTTGTTTATGGCCTTGGTGGTTGTTGACTATTTTTTTTTTTTTTTTATTCGTATCATCTTGGCTTCCGTAGTGCAAGCAAACGATCGGAGATAGCGGGAAGCTGCAAACTATTTTACTTCAGCACGATTATTTCCTTTATTGTCAATATCCTGGCTGCTGATGGGATTTTTCTGTTGCCAGGACAAGCCCCGTTGATGGCCGGTACTAAATCTGTCTGATGGGGTTGCCGGTGCAGTTGCCGTACTGCACGTGGGACACGTGCAGATGCACTTTTCTGCTCTTTGAGCTACCCAGGACAGGGGGTAATGCAAATTCGTAAAATTAAATTTTATATCTTGTGGAACAAGACAACCGAGAACAAATTCCGTGTAAGAGAAGAAAAAAAAACACCTTACTCACTGCAGAACTAAACGAACAGTGCGAAATTTGCATACAAATTTCCGGCATGCCATGAGCGCGGCCACGCTCGGTGGATCGCAATCAAGATGTGTTGCCGTTTAACTCGCCAGCCCGAAGCCTCCGGTAAGAACTCGAGCTCAACACCAGCTGAGACTACCAATTAAGGGTCCGGGGAGGTCCGGTTCTTGATGGTGGTATTAATATTCAACTTATTCTTTATGCAAACCCATTGTTGGGTGCGATCCGGAGCGGGGGGGCAAGGGCAGTGTAATTAAAGAAGCATTCCTATTCATACGCAGCTATCCGTTTGATGATTAGCATATTAACTAAGTTCAGTAGAAGTTGGCGTCGTCGTCGTCGTCGTCGTCAGCGACGGCAAAAAAAACTTGTCTGCTGGTGTGAATTCCTGCAACTATTCAGTTGTTTTTATAATTATGAGAAAAAAAAAGTTTTAATAAGCAAAAAATCATAACTTTCTCATTTCAGATCAACGAAGGATTCAATCAGCATACCGCATCTCGCCACAACACCCACCCCCACCACCAAAGAAAAGAAAAAAGGTTTACCGCCAGAATTTTTTTTTTTTTTTTTTTTTTTATAAAAAAAAAAAAAATGTGGAAAAAAAAATGTGTCTTTTTTTTTTTTTTCTAAACAAAGACAAAAAAAAAAAAAAAAAAAAAAAAAAAAAAATTTTTTATATATTTGTGTTATATATATAAAACAGAGGAGCTGTGCCTGGGGGCGGCAAATATATAAAAAAGTTTTTTTTTTTTTGGATTTGTTACACTTTTAGGCGCACAAAATAAAAACAAATTTTTATTGTTGAAAGGATTTACAAACTAGGGAAGAAAAACCTATATTAATCTCATCACTTTACATACATTAATTGTTATGTTTGTGTTCTCCGTGCGTGGAGTAACGATTATGATGTAGAAGGAGATGTCTCGCTCATCGCCATGAGGCACCAAGAGTGGACAGTAACGTTTTTTGCTAGAATGAAAGATATGAAGAGAAAGTTGAAAGTTCCGTCAGTGTACGGTAGGCTAGAAATAGAACAGAGGTATTGAAAATTGAGTGAAAGGGCATGGTAAAGTAGTATTCGAACCACAGGCGTTTCGTTTGCCTAACATCCCACTATGGGGTAGCTCGAGGAGCAGATCACCCTGCCACCTCGACGAGGCAAAAGAAACGCGGCAGAACGCACTCTAATACTACCGATAGCTTGCGATAGTTTTCTAGCGGTAGATTGCACACACTCTGTTTTGATGCATACATGGGCGAGAGGAGACTGTCTCCCATTGGGTTTGTTTTTGATACACAACGTCTGATAAACACTCACATTTTATTTTCTCGTCATCTCTGACTTAGAGACCTCGGAGAGAAAAGACTGTAAAGCGTTGTGCAATCTACCGCTAGAAAACTATCGCAAGCTATCGGTAGTATTAGAGTGCGTTCTGCCGCGTTTCTTTTGCCTCGTCGAGGTGGCAGGGTGATCTGCTCCTCGAGCTACCCCATAGTGGGATGTTAGGCAAACGAAACGCCTGTGGTTCGAATACTACTTTACCATGCCCTTTCACTCAATTTTCAATACCTCTGTTCTATTTCTAGCCTACCGTACACTGACGGAACTTTCAACTTTCTCTTCATATCTTTCATTCTAGCAAAAAACATTACTGTCCACTCTTGGTGCCTCATGGCGATGAGCGAGTCCTCATCACTTTGCAATTCATTTTACTTGAAATAGAACGTGACAGGATTAGTTAGTAATGTTTGTTGTAGTTATATAACGTAAGCAAACATTATTAGAAAACGATCCTTCAATAGCCCAATTGTTTGATTCATCGTAGGATGAATAAAGGAACAATGAAATTAATATGGGGGCAGTTTCCTTACATATTTGAGCATTAGTCAATGAAAGGCAAGTACTAAAACCATTTATTATTGGAAGATTCTTAAACTGAAAGTACTATTTAGTTTATACAACCGAATCGTTCGTCACCTCACCTATATTGGTTGTTTTCTGCATGGACATTTATTTGTACCATTCCACTTTGGTACGGTTGGCCAAATTTTGCGACAAAAATCGAAAACTCAAAACATGTTTACTTTAGACATATGATGTCTTCGGAAGATTTAATCTTAAAAAATTTGGTCTATTTTATGGTTTCGGTGGTAACTAGGGTTGTCCATTTATGCTCATAATAAAAAATTTATTTTATTTTATTTTATTTTATTGACGTATAAGGGGGCAAGGCGCCAGGTCATCAGTTTGGGTACAAGAACTCAAACCTTAGATAATCCATCAGGGGATACTTGAATCGGCTACGCAACGTTTCTTCCCATGGGGGATTTGAATTTTGCGGGATGCACTATTAGTGCACACTAGAAGTGTACAATGATATTGCATCACTACCCACCGGATTGGGGAAGGGGGATAATTATTGGTATGTAAGGCTGTAGGGAGAAGAGTATATATCAGTCAATTGCAAATATAATCTATTACCTTGTGATTAATTGTCAACGATATCTTCAAAAATAACTGTTTTGCTTGATATTACTATAATTCAGAGCTGGCTCTCTCGTTTCAAGATAAGATGTTGCTTCTTGTTTCGCGAGTTTGTCTTGAAATTTGTTTTGAGTTCTTCAGCAAAACTTCTTTTTGATGACAAGGTAAATCGTCCATTGCCGATAGCCACCTTAAAAGCTGTTAAGCATTAAATTGTTCTCGTTCCGTGGATTGGTTCGTCGCGATCAATTAATGCATGCGGGCGTAAAAAGAAATATAAAAAAAAGAAAGCATGAGCATGAGCATGATTGACCGCCCGAGGTTGCTACTCCGTTGTTGCCAGATCAGCTGTTATTACACAGAGAACCAACAGATGATGCTTGGGACTAACATACATCTTCAATGTGTAAAAACTGGTGATCCCAAACTAAGGCAATACCGGCGCCGGCCTCGCCCGAATGCAGGTCAAGAAGGGAAAGGGTAGGAATATGTTGACATGATACTCGGTTTATTGGAAGCCGCGGAGTCCACTGCACTTCCACGAGAAATCAAGTGTAATTAGTACCGATTTCCGATTTGAACCGATTTAAACCAACAGTAAGGATGCTATTGGGGCCACTCACAAAATGCTGTATTCACTCACAAAATGGGACAGTGGTTTATTTGTTCCAAGATAGGGTGGCCCGACGAGCATGGCGAACGAATAATTTATAATAATACCCCAGCACGGACCGATCTCACCCGGCGAACCACGACTTCTGATGCTCACTCGATCACTCGCGCAACGAACAATAGGCAACCGACACAACAGACAGAACGCTTCGCCCGATAACAAAATATTGCGGAATAAACTATCGACACAACCGATTCAACCGTTGGTCTACGCAAACCTATTAAAAATAAATTTCATTAATATAGATACAATGGGTAACAATTACCTGTCTTGCTCCACGTCCTTGAGAGCACTTACTACCTCACGAGTCACCTGTACCCAACTCCGCATATATCCATCCAGTTTTCGGTACATTTATGCATCTTCATGCCTAACTGAAGTATTATTACTTTGAAAGTTTTGAGAAATAGAGAGATATTAGAAATTGTCTTCTAAATTTGGTAGGAATAAATTATTTGTTGCCTCTTCCAGGGCGACATTGAGCCATCTGCGACACGACGGTCGACGTCGTCTGCGAGTTGTAATCCTCTCGGGTTTGCTCGAGGAACTCGCTCACACCGATTAATCCAGGTTTTTTGATAATTGTTGCAGCTGGCTCCGGAGTAATAATTTATTAACCAACGCTCGCCCTAGGGTCTCATCTTGGCCCATTACTGTTTACTATACTGTTGATTTTAAATCATCTGATTCAACCCATATAGGGAGCGGGACCAATTCTTGTCAGCAAACGCTATTACTCAGGTGCACAAGACCAAAATTCTGTTCATGAATAGTTTTACATAGACACTAGTCATATAAAAAATCAAATCATTACAGAATGCCCAATATGATCATTGGTCCATTTCAAAACTAGAAGTAGACTTTTCATGAAAAATCATGAAGTTTGAGCCGTCGAAAAGCATGTTCCGATGAAAATATGTGGCGGTCGCCGCCGCACGGATCGTGGTATAACATGCTTTTTTCCGGCACAGATTCCTTAAAGCCAATCAGGTTGAAAGGGGCAGTACTCATTAGAAACTGAAAATTGAGACTCTAATAAGCATTTTGACTGCAAAAACTTTAAATTTGGTCAAACAAATCTTCCACAATTTGAATTTGAAATCCGGGTCAATATGACCCGAAGCACCTTATTCGCCACAAAATGTTAACACCCAAGGAAGGTTAAACAGCTTCCAGGTCTGGCTTTTTATACCGCAATGCAAACGGACGCCGTTGTCAAGCATTTTCGGACAAAGAAGGTGTTCAAATTCCCGAAGAAGTATTTGATTTAGCGAACGATGTGTAGTTGTGGTCGAAAATCTAAAAGTTTTGTCTCTACAGGAACTATCAATAAGGATGTGTACGAGGAAGGATGTTAATCAGGAATCCTCCCTTAGCTCAGTCGGTAAGGACGCATCTACAAAGCAACACCATGCTGGAGGTGGCTGGTTTCGACAAACGGTCTGGTTTAGGATTTTTTCGTTAAGGAAAATTTCTCGAATCCCTGGGCATAGCGTATCATTATTCTTGCCACACAATAATACTAATGCAAAAATGGTACTTGGCATCGAAAGCACTCAATTAATAACTGTGGAACCCCCCCTCCCCTCTTTTGCTTCTACCCCCCCAAGAAAAACAAAAAACCCAAACAACCAACCACACCAACCCCCCCCCACCAAAAAACAGCCATAGAAACCCCCAAAACAAAAAAAAAAACCAAAAAATATTATTTAACAAAACCCCCCCTAACAAACACAACACAAAACACATAATAAAAAAATTTAACCCCCCACATTCCACCCAAAAACCCACCCCACAAAAAACAAAAAAAAACAAACCACCCACCTCAAAAAAATATAATAATCACCAACTCCCCTTTCTTTTTACATATTTCCCCCTTCTTTCCCCTTTAACACCCCCTCCCTTTTATAACAATATTTTTTTTTTTACATTTTTTTTTAACTGCAAACCCTTTTATTCCTTTCACATTATATAAACACCATACACAATTACTATACACCACCAACAAAAAATATATATAAAGGGCGAACACGAAATTATTGTGACACATTCAACAGGGCATAACTTTTTTACCATTGGGTAAAAATCAACCAAATTTTGCACACTTTCTCATTGATGTGCATTGTTTACATGCTGTCAAACTCGAAGTCGTGTTTTTCGATTCAACGAAAATGGAGGTGAACAAACGCGAGTCGAGAGAACAAATTCTTTCCAAACACCTGGAATTTCCTGACCTGTGGCAGTTGGGAAAAATGTTGAACAGTCACCATTCAACCGTCTCCAGAGTGTTGAAGCGGTTCAAGGAGCAGTTGACGTTGGACCACGGCAAAGGAGCTGGAAGAAAACCGGGACCGGAGAACAAAAAGACGGAGGGAAAGGTGAAGCGGGTGATTAAAGCAAATCCCAACGTCTCAAGCCGTGATTTGGCTAAAAAGATCGGCATGTCGCAGAGCTACGTCCAGAATGCAAAAAAGAGAGCTGGACTACATACATACAAGGTACAGAACTTCCCAAACCGCAATGAGCGGCAACAATCGACGGCTAAAACTCGGGCACGGAAGCTCTACGAGAAAATGCTGACAAAATATGGGTGCTGTGTGATGGACGACGAAACGTATATAAAAGCCGATTTTAAGCAAATTCCGGGGTTGGAGTTTTTCACCGGCAAGAGCAAGTTCTATGTGGACGACAAATTTAAGAAGAAGAAAATGTCGAAGTTCGCCTCCAAATATCTCATTTGGCAGGCCATCTGCTCTTGGGGACTGAGGAGTGAGCCTTTCGTGACAAAGGGCACAGTAAATGGCGAGATCTACAAATCTGAGTGCCTCGAGAAGCGCCTTTTGCCGTTCTTGCAGCAGCACGACGAAGCTCCGCTATTTTGGCCAGATTTGGCATCATGCCACTATTCTAAAAGTGTCCTGGAGTGGTATGAGGCCAATTCTGTCCATTTTGTTCCAAAGGACATGAATCCGCCAAACTGTCCGGAGCTGCGCCCGGTGGAGCAGTACTGGGCAATGATGAAGCGGGAACTTCGGAAGAGCAAGAAGACAGTCAAAGACGAGAAGGACATGTTAAGAAAATGGAAAAAAAAAAAACTGAGAAACTGGTACCGGATGACACTGTAAAGACTTTGATGGAGGGCATCAAGCGAAAATGCGTTCAATTTTACACTCAAGGCTCCATCGATTAACTTTTCTTTTGATTTTTGAAGTAAATATATGTATAAAACTACCCTAAAATTTTGGTTTGATTCTAAACATTATAAGAAAATTGGCATGACATTTTCGGTGTCGCAATAATTTTGTGTTCGCCCTTTATGTCTAACACTGTTTACAATACTCGTGGACGATATTACGGCAATGTAGCTTTTTTACCGTTGTAGAGCGCAATTAACATTTAACTATATGAATTATGTATTATAATGTTTTGATCAATACATTTATATATCACTTACCCGTGTACTTAACCAGATTCTAACTCTGCACCTTCGCCATAAGATCCGTGACTGTATCCTCTGATCCATATCAGCTGTGAGAAATTTCAGTACCCGTGTTCAAAGTGTTCAAACCAGATTTTAGTTCTAATAATGCTGAACAATAATGATTGCTGAAGCTCTTTACCAACAGGTTCATACTGTTTTGAAAATCAGTGTTACCAAAATTATTACAATATAAACATGATCATCATCCAATTTTCGTTGTTATCTGAGCCGTTCTCGGACTCATTTCCCTAGCAGCACACTTGTTGCTAACCAGTTATAGTTACTTGAATGCAACTCAATTAAGTCACAATCAAGTGACTGCAACTAATTATGTTAGTTTTGTGTTGCTTGGGTTGTTATTTTTTTTTTTTTTTTTTAGGTATTTTCTTACTTCTTAGAGTATAAAAATTGTACAATAAAAAAGAAAATCTTATTAAAATTAGGTACAAGAATTTCCTGTGATTAACAAAAAATTCTACTAAGACCGGAGATGGAACACCTAGGTGATTCTACTGCTGATCTGCTGATCTACTGCTCAGTGGCCTGATAGACTAACCACTTAGCCACCGTGACATATTCATCAATCTTTTCACTAATTGTGTATAAGAAGTAAACGAATCTTATTTTGAATTTATGTGACATAATATTATCAAAACAATGAAACACAATAAACTTCAACAGAAATTGTTCGTTTAAATCCAACAAGATTTTATTTAATCCTTTTTTTTTTTTAATCTTTATTTTACTTCCATGGTGACAATCACCGACGCCAGGAAGACGACTCCACCACCTGGACCCTACCTAACGACTCATGAATATGAACCGGGACCAACGGCTTTACTTCCCTTCCGAAGGAAGACGTGACCAGATTATTTCGCCTCAGAAAAACCACCGACGTCGACTGGGATTGAACCCAGACCCTACTGGGGTGCCAAGTAGCAGTCACGCTTACCACTACACCACCGACGCCGGCATTTTATTTAATCCTATACACACTAATTTGTATCCGTGTATAGTTTAACCGTTTAACGGTGCACAAAATCCTCACCAACTGAAAGCCTTTGCTTAGATCTGCAAGACAGTTTTCTAGGCCTTGGTGTCAATATTGTCCACCTGGAATATCTAGGATCTGATGGTATATGAATGTCATTGTATTGATTTTTAAGTATTGCTAAGAGATCCTTCAATGCTATAGGTGGGATATGTCATGCTTGATTGCCCATTCCTGAAGATCATCACGAGAGGTATCATCAGTTTTTCGGTAGTAAGTACCGCTTTTCTTATGTCTTTAAAATCTTTCGAAACATTATGAAATCTAAATACTCTGCTTGATAAAATGGACGGTATTCCTTTCATTTCGTTTGACAGCTCATACGAATGGTTGTAAGGTGGTTGACATAACATGATATGAAAAGAAAGAAAAAAGAAAGAAAGACAAAGTATATATGAAGGACTTGGAGAAAGATGTTGGAAAAAACCTAGAAAAAGATTGGGAAGAAGACCTGAAGAAAGATCTAAAAGAAAATCCGGAGGAAAATCTAAGGAAGATCTCTAGTAAGATCTGAAAAAATAATCTCTTGACATATATGGAGATTGCGGTGTTTCAAAGCATCGATTCAACTCCACCATACTCAATCGATTCCATATCCCGCCCTAACCATTCTCCTAAAATTTGTGCTCATTCAGTTGGAAACTTAAAATGTGCTAATCATTTTTAGTTTGTATGGGAATTAATATAGGAAATACTTTTTTTCTATCCCCATAGGATTGCAATGATCGGGCTTAGTTTTTTAAAATTTTCAAGTGATTATGCCGGAAGGATTAGTCTATGGTAACCAAATAAACACTGGGCTTTCGGAATCAGCTCACATTACCTTCTTGAATTTTTTTGGGATTCAGTATCAGTCAGTGTAGGCGTTTTGTTGTCCAGGTATTTGTTAAGGTCCGTGTTTTTCTACTTGTCCGTGTCATTATATTGTAAGTGATATTTTTGTCAGTGCAATTTTTGGTATCTGCGCAATTTCTTATAGTACAGGTGTGTGAAAATACCCTCGATGTCACATCCAATATGAAAGATGTTTACAAAATTTTCTGTTTATGTGTGCGTGTATGTGTTTTTTGTTATTTAGGTTAAATTATAAGGATTTAAATTGTTTTTCTTTTTAACAACATATCATAATCTTAAACGCAAACAGTAGCGAAACAATTTTTGTATGCAAATTGAAAGTCGAGAAGGGACCCTCTTGGCCTGAAAGCGGTCTAGGGGGCAAGTCAGTGAGAATTCAAAAACTCACACCGTAGATTGAGGTATGGGAAGAACTTACAACAGGAAATTGAGATATGGGCTTTGCCTTTACTCATGGGGATTGTTAGTTTTGCGGGATACACTTATAGTTTGTCAATGCCCAGAGGATAGAGGTGGGCTGGGAAATGGTTTTAGGGTGTTATGCTGTAGGAAGAACATATCAGTTATTGTATTTGTTAAAGTGTTATATCTTTTGATTTGTTGGGAACATACCGCCTTAGATGGTCTTTCTTGGGCGGCTACTTGGTCTTGTTCCAACCAGAGGCCGAGATGCCTGACTATCCAGGTTGCGTTGCCATGAGACTCGGATTTGCTTCCACTGTGACTCTGCCAGGTTCCAAGCCTAGCCTTCCTGATTCTTGTATTGTTTCTTTTTTCGTTCTACAAGTATACAAAAATACTCGCTCCTCTGCCAAAAACAGCCAAACCCAACGTAGAATCTGTGTGGTGATGCTTTCCAGAAAATTGCAGACCCATAATAAAACTCAGTTATAATAAAAGTATTGAAATTAATAGACGATTCGTTGAATAGCAGTAATATAATTGAAATTATGCAAATTCTATATAGTATGAAAATAAGGAAAGGTGTCGAATTAAAAGTTAATATGCTACTACTAGAGGGTTCAAATGCACTTCTGGTCCACGTCACCCCTGACAACACTGGTTTGCATCTTTCCCGTTTGGGTAAAGATCCAGATAAGCCCTGGAACCTGGTAGTTATCAAGCTACCTCAAGGTTTCGCCAATGCCCAGGGGACATTTGATCACAGCTTTAAAAATTATCACTAAAGTGCGTAACAACGAGAGTTATTATGACAATTTTTATTTTTTATTTTAACCTACCTTCATTAAGTTATTAACATTTATATCACAGACAAACAGACAATCTGTTGAGAACACTGAGATGGTTGATAAAACTAAATGGGAATCGACTATGCGCGCAACCAGTGGTAATACTGCCAACTAAGGTACATTTTTATTGAGCGTTAAATGCGTAATCGAGAAACTGCAAATGTTATGTCTGTTCGGCTGTGTTCAAATATTTACATATGTTTCCTTACATTTACTTATTAACCTCATCTATTTACACTAATAAATTAATAGTTGTATATTTATATTTGTACATTTACATTTATATATTTACATTAAATTGTAGTTTCGCGAATTTTGTTCGATCTTAACGTCCTTTGGAGTCCAAAGGACTTCACTATGCGCCTTTTTAGCTCGTTACTGGTATCTGGTATGGTCTGATGTAAGCTTCCGTCATTATCTCAAAGTTGCGTGGTACGATATCAACGTCGTCGGCAAAGCCATGAAGACGGATGGACTTCCTAAAGATCGTACCAATTGTTAGTAATTGTTGATTAACTAGTAAGGTAAGGTAAGGTATACCAAAACCATATGCAGGGTAGGGATGAGCAGGTCTCTCTCATTTGAACATATCCTCGAATTGCACAGCTGCTCTCGACCACGAAGATTAACAATATAGAAAAGAAGAAGAGGAAACAGGTAAAAGTATTTGCTGGCATGCAAGCCGATAACTGGTTATATACAACTACTTTTCGTTTTTTTGGCTGTGATTTCGAATCACTCTAACCTAATCCAACCTAATCAGCACTTACCAAAAAATTTGGTGTTTTCATCAAGCAGAAGAAGGATAAACGATATGACTAACATAAACAATGTTACGATTACTATTCTACTGATTCAAATGATGTTTCCTAAGCGGGCCCTCCGTGTCCTATCTTTATATACATGCTTGTCATAATTAGTCTTAAGCATCCTTTCATAGAGCGAGTCATGGCGCTATCACCATAAGCCATATAGGGATAAGAGTTAGTGTTCATGTTTTAACCGACAGACACGTTATCACGCAAGAAAATGCACTTTGGCTTTGGAGCCTTGAAACAAGTAGGAAACGCCTGTGTTCCAGCCCAGAAAAGCGGAGAACAAAGGAGTGCATTGACTTTCTTAGCTTTGTCACTACGAACGACCTACATACATACTAATATAAATATGCTTTCTCGCCAAAGAAAGCCTCCTGCACATTCCTATCCAATTGCCAACTCCAGATGTCTATGAAGGTTGCATGAGTTCTTAGCATCTTCTTAAGTAGACATCTAATCAACACTTCCCTCCCATCCCTTGCTGATCATAAGGATCTGGCCAGGTGTTGTGCAAAGAGATCGATGGATAAAGAACCTGTCATACCCAAGGCAGCTCTTCTGGCGCTTCCATCGTCCCTACTACAGCAAACCCAGGATTGTGTATGTTCGGAAAATGCTATGCTATGCTATGCTAAATCCAGATGCTCGATTAATATTCGGATAATGAACCAAAATATGATGCTTCGGCTTAAGATCTTTTTTGAAATTTGTTTGATATTAATTGTGATAATGACTGATTAAATAATGATACATAAAGTTGAATATTAGAGTAACGCAATGTTGTCGCAGCAATCCAAAAAATCTGACAAGTTCTCTTTCACTACCCGTTTTTATATTTTCTGACATTCTACTCTTTCAAGGGTGCGAGTAATGGCGCTATAACCATAAGCCATAGGGAGCTAGGACTAAAGTTAATGCTAAAGTCCCAGCCGTTCGAAGAGAAATGGAGCATCACTTAACCTTCTTAGACCAGATACTCCCAACGACCATTTTTGAATAAATTTTTGTTCTGTACACCAAACAGGGCATTCTGTTCAACTATTCTCTCCGACTATTAATTTCCTTTTTCCCTGGATATCTACTGAAGGCTACGTGGGTTCCCCGTGTATTCTCAAGGTAGATACCAAATCCTCGCTATCACCAACGGTTGTATGGACGTGGCCAGGTGAGCGATCGAGGAGTGCCTTCGTGGAGATTATTGCGTGAAGAAATGTATCAGTAACCGTAATTAGGTTTCATTTCATGGTGGCATGCAATGTCTTCAACGAATTATTCCTCAGTGAGCTCCATCCACGAGGTTACAAACGTCAATGCTAATGCTAATTTACATTTTTATATTTACATTAACAAATTTACATTAGAATATTTAGGAAAATCTCCAGAGCTAATAATGTTGTGGATGTATTTTACCGGGCTATGGATTTTTTAGATCCAATTCTATCAGCAAGGAAGAGAAAAAACAGTCCGAAAAAAGATCTCATTTTCTGCCTGTAAGATATGGAGTTCAATTGGTCTGAAGTATAAATTTATTATGAAGATGAGGATTACTCTTCGGTACACAAAATAGAAAGTTTTTAACAAGTATCAATGTATAGAGTACAACCTTAGTAGCACACTTGTTGCAAACAAGTAAAATTAACTTCAATATGACCCAATTAAGTCACAATCTAGAAGCTACAACAAATAATGACAGTTTTGTGTTGCTTCGGAAGCATTAAATATAAAAATACAAAAGCTGAATGTTGATACATGAAGATAAAAAGGTTAATGTCAATAAATAGATTTTAGAATGCAAATTTTAACATGTATATTGAATTATACAAATGTAAATAGATGAAAATAAATATTATTGATAATATATTAACGTTAGTATACCAATGAAGAGATATAAATAAATGTATAAATGTATTCAAATGTAAATATACTACAAAAATGGCGTGCATAGTCGATTCCCTTAAGTTTGACGTTAGCACACTACCGCCATCTTTTCAGTTTTATCACCCATCACAGTGCGCTCAACAGATGACGCTTGTGTTTTAGTTACGATGTGTTGTAGTGGAAAATTTTCAATGTGTTATGTCTGTTTGCCTGTGATATACATGTTAAAAAATAAATGGAGGTAGGTCAATATAAATAGGTTGCATCGCACATGCGTGTAAGTAGCGCTACGGGTTGATAGGCGCACGTGTTTAAATACTTCTTCATCGAAGAATGACGTCGTCCATCTGTGGGCGTGCTCTTGCCTCTGCACGCTGCCTAGTATTATGAACGATACTATAGCAAACCACCAAGTGGTGAGTGTAGCCATCCTCCACCCTCCAGTTGCTTGACAGCCCATGGCTGCAGAACGTCACGCCGATGATCAAATCCACTCCGTTTCTATGGTAGCTACTTTTGGTACCTACGTTGGCCAGGTCTACGTTGAGCCTGGCCAGGGCCTCAAACAGGATCTGGCCCTTTGGGTTGGTAAGCGACCTGCCACACTTCGGCGCCCATGCGTTGAATTCGCCTGTTATTGCCAACGGATTTCGACCAGTTCGATCAACCATTTGTGAAAAATTGTCATCGGACCATCTGTTGTTACTACCTCGACCCCACACTGGGCCTTGATGGCCGTGAAGATTTCACTAGCCTTCGTGATCTCGTAGAGGTTTTTACACTGGAGAGACACTAGCGTGGCTAGGCCTCGCACTTTCACTCTAGCTCTCAAAGCTTGTTCGGCCACCTTTTAGTAGGCTGGGCCTTTCATCTATGTAACCTTTTGACGTAGACTACGTCTTACGGGAAGGGTACCCTAGCAAAGGAAAATAACAAGCTGATATCATATGAGTAACAAGTTCTGTTATCCCAGTTATTGTGTAGATTTCCGCTGTTATCGCATAATAAATTTAGTTATCACCATTGGCAAGTTATGTTATCATATGTTATCATTTTGAACACACTATTTTTTATGAACGTTATAAGTTGAATTGTTAAACTATAAATATTTCCAGCATATTTGAACAAGAAATTTTGCTTTTAATAAAAAAAATTTTTTCAGTTATTAGCATGAGAATTTGATAACAAATTGATAACATAATATGAAACTATTTCAATAAATTCGCTTACAATACAGGATTTGTTATCAAGTTGTTCGCAGTGATAAAAAATAAGTTATTATTATGATATTCAACGAGTATTTTTTTGTTATTCATTCTGTTATTTTCGCTGTTTATTCAGCCTCAATGATAACATATTCAGTGACCAAAAAATGATAACCTGGTCTTAGAACTTGTTATCAATTTGGTATAATCCTTTGCTCGGGTAGGGTGTCAATTGAAAATCTAAAAATAAGCGACCGGCACGAAATATCGTTACAAATTAAACGCTAATAACTTAATAAATGCTCAATAAATTTTCAAAATGTTTACAGCAAACGGTTGGAAATTTTCCCGCGTATCAATTCAACTATCAAACATTATCCGTTAACAATTTCAAGCTATTGAAAATAACCAAAATATGAGGTGATGTCTTATAATGCCGATTTTTCAGAGTAAATTTACTAAAAGCACTCAATTTTACTATCACAGATTTCAAATGTGAGCAAAGGAGGTCTCATATGCAGCAGTGAACGATATAACAGGGGTACACCTTCGCAAATTACTCATTGGTGTCGCAGTACTGGAGCTGATAAGCAGCTGGCGATGGCATGAGTTCTGAAGGCACCCTCGATGGCGCGAAGCCTCGAGTGCGGAGCGGCAAAGCGCCAATGTGGATTTGGCAAGTGGTGGTGGCACGTACCATAGAAGGTGCAGTGGCGACCAACCAGCTGATTGCGCTGCAGGCTGTTGCTAGCAAGCCCTTGGCTAGGCAACCGTTGCTAGGCAGCCACTAAATTGCAGTGTTGTGCTAGGCAGCCGGTTGCCCAAGCGGGTGATGATTTCTAGGGTTTTTTTTTTCATTAGGGCGAATCTACAATTGAGAGATTCTCTCCGGGCTCGCTCTCTTTCATTCATTACAGCGCCATTATAAAACCTTCGAGTGTTCGTACAGTACAGATCGAAACACAACAGTGCTGGCTAGCATACTCTACAAATAGTAGAATGAAAAACGTAAAGGTGATTGGTTTATGAATGAAAGAGAGCGAGCCCGGAGAGAATCTCTCAATTGTAGATTCGCCCTAATGAAAAAAAAACCCTAGATTTGTAGCCAGCCGGAGGGCGCCACCACGAGGAGCGAAATAAGTTGCCTGAGTGTGTGTTAAACTTTCGGTAGCCATCTTTATTTATAGCGCAACGTGCACGGCAGCTTTGTGAAAAGACCGACAAGGATTCAATTCTTATGCGGATTATTCAAAATCCGTCCTTTTCAGGACGCCCAATCCAATGTTGAGAGAGTTTGTTTAATTTGAATTTATCATACCAATTGGCAGAAAACGGTGGCTAAAACAATTGTAGATTTCTCTTTGTTGCATTCCTTTAGCATTGTGCATAATTTATAAATGGCTGCCGTCATGAAAAATTGAAACGTCTTATGGCAAGGGTAAGGTGTCAATTAAGAATCTTAAAAATTAGCGACCGTCACGAAATATAGTTACAAATTAAACGCTAATATCTTAATAAATGTTTGATAGATTTTCAAGATTTTTACACCAATCGGTTGGAAATTTTCCCGCGTATCAATTCAATGATCAAACAATATCCGTTAAAAAATTTAAACTATTGAAAATAATGAAAATAAAAGGTGATGTCTTATTATTTTGTTTTGCAGGCTAAATTTACTAAATAAACAGTAGCTTTCTATCACAGATTTCAAATGTGAGCAAGGGAGGTCTCATATGCAACGGTGAACGATATAAAACGGGTACACCTTCGCAAATTTTCTCATTCTGATTGCGCTACAGGCTGTTGCTAGCAAGCCCTTGGCTTGGCAACCGTTGCTAGGCAGCCATATATTATACAATGGTTTACTAGGCCCAAGCCAGTGATTTATTTGTAGCCAGCCAGCGGGTGCAGCCACGACGAGCGAAATAAGGTGCTTGAGTATGTGTGTGATCTTGCTGCTAGCCATCTTTTGGTAAGGCGCAACGTGCAACGAGTGAAATTACCTGATACATCTAAAGACCGAGAAAGTTTGAATTCAAATGCGGACCATTTCGAATCCGTCCTTTTCAGGACGACGAATTCATTTTCAAGAGAGTTTGTATGATTTGAATTTATCTAAAATTACTTTCCAAGTTCTATCCAATTGGAAGACAGCGGTGGCTATATTAATTTTAGTTTTTTCTTCGTTGCATACCTTGAGAATTGTGTACAATTTACAAATGGCTGCCGTCACAGAAAATTGAAACACCGGACGCTAATAACTCGATCGTTTCTTGATTGATTTATTTTTTGAGATATTTGCACCAACTAAAGGTTTAACGATTGCCATTTTATTTATACAAATATATATATATACAAAAACAACAATCAATGTAAAGAGTTTATGCCAAAAATCCAAACGCCCGCCGTGACGATTCTCCATCTTATCTTGAAATCAAAGGGTATCATTTGCTTTCTTCTTAGTTTCAAAGAGTTTCCGCTTAACAAGAGCCCAGTACTTCTCTATCGGGCGAAGTTCTGGACAGTTTGGTGGATTGGCTGTTTTTGGCACGTATTTGACCTATTGTACATTATACCATTCCAGGAAGGATTTTGCATAGTGACAAGAGGCGAAAACAGAGCTGAAGAATCGTGGCTTCTGATAAACGGTAGCAACCGCTTTTGCAGACATTTTTTCTCGTAAACATTCTAATTGATAGTGCCGGTAGAGACGAAACTTTTAGATTTCCGACCACAACTACAAATGGCCTGCCAAATCAAATATTTCTTCGGAAATTTGGACACCTTCTTTGTCCGGAAATACTCGGCAACGGCGTTCCTTTGCATTGTGGTGTAAAAAACCAGAACCGGAAGCTGTTTAAAGTTTTCGAGTACGTATGTTTCATCGTCCATTATGATTCAAAAAAATGTTGTTTGCCAAAAAATTGTGTAAAGCTCCTTAGCACGACTTTTTGCAGTGCAATTTTGCTTGTCTTCAAGGTTGGGCACCTTTTTCACTTTGAATGCTTTCAGTCCTTGCCTCTGCTTCACTTTTTGTACGTATGAGACCCCAACTTTGCGGGCCACATTTCGCACAGAGAAATTGGGATTTTTCTCAATAATGGCTAACACCTTCTTGTCCATTTGTCGGGAGCATACTTTTCGATTTGTTCCACCTTCCGATCCACAATCAAGCGCTTGTCGAATGATTTGCAAATACAAAACACGGTACTTTTAATTTCTTGGCAAGATCGCTTACACTTGATTCGACGCAATTTTACTGAGTGTAACAAGAATGTAAACATGTTGTACCACGAAACATGTTGGAACCACGCACAAAATGGGAAAGTGGTTTACTTGTTCGAAGATATGGCAGCATGGTGAGAATGGCGCACCAAAAGTATGCTCAGGATTAATAATGACCCTTACCACCGGCCCTGCGACATCTCACCGGGAAGCAGCTTTATTGGTTTTCAAGATTTGTTGGACTTTAAAAAAGCTCTAAATTACAACAACGCTATTTTCAATACGGTTTGAAAATAATGTTGTAATTTAGAGCTTTTTGGAAGAATCTTCCCTGTTACTAATGCTTACTTGTGCTGCTCGAACTCCTCTTAGGACCACATCTGCTACACAATGTTTCACCGAGAAACTCAACATGTAGGCCTCACTTTTTTCTAGTTCCTCGAGTATCCCACACTTCCAATGGCTTCCTACAGTTTGGTCCCGTTGAGCATATGCACAACTAGTTGTGTTCTGCATACAGGCGAAAGAATGAGTACGACTTATCAAAAAGATGTTCTTTTTCACTTCAAGTAAAACACCCAATATTATCAGTTGGGGATTCAATGTACCCTTGAAGGATAAAAATGATTGGCCATCACTCTGCATTAGCCGGCAATTCGTCATCGGAAAATGTTTGAACCAAAGCCCCTTACCAGACTTCCCCCTCAGGCATTCATTCTGAACCCTCATCCAGATGCAAACGGCAGAAACTTCCCGGACTAAGGCTCAGAATCTCCGCCTGTCAAACACTTTAATCCTTTTTACATTGCAAGAAGTAAAAAGAAGAAGAAAAACACCCGCGTGCCATTCATCCAAAATGATGAAAGCTGGAACTGCCGATCTGGAATACAAATAGCCGAAGCAAAACAAAAAGAAGCGGATGTAGCATTTTTCCTACCACCATTCCGAACACTTATCGAACCGAAAGAGGGATGTTGACTGGTGTTTTCCAGGTTACTGGAATTCGGATGCGAATCCTTTGAAGAAGACCCCTCCGAGAAAAGGAAAAAAAATCCAAGAAGGAATAGAAACGAAAAATGGGTCAATGTTATTGACGGAGATATGTCCTTTCAGAAGGGAGAACCGCTAAGGATGGCTTTAGGTATTAGATTATGGCACGATGGGTGGATTCGTTTTCATGGGAACAAAACGGATAAAACGGAGATTAGAAAAAATGAGAGATGCGTTTCAAACATCTTGAAGTTGGTTCTAAGGGCGCTAGTATTTCATATTCTACTGATAGTTCAAATTTTGATGATTCGCTCCTTGCTTTCAAATTTTATTTAAAGGGTGTTTACGGTAAAATAGTATCACTCACAAATTGCTTGAATGTCAATCCATGGACGAATGGCGGAGTGCTTCAATATGGTACTAGAGGATCCCCAATCCGAAGGAGTTTCTGCGTCGTTTCGTGACCATCGGCGAAATATAGATCTACTGGTACACACCAGAGGCAAGGGAACAGTCGAAACAGTGGACTTCACCCGGCGAACGGGCTTCGAAGAAGACGAAGACTGACCTATCGGCCGGTAAGGTGATGGCTACCGTTTTCTGGTATTCACATGGTGTGATCTACATCGACTACCTGGAGAGCGGAAAAACGGTCACAGGGTTCTACAATGCCGAATTATAGGGTCAATTCGACGCCGGATTGCAGGAAAAAAACGGCCCCATTTGGTGAAGCAAAATGTGCTTTCGCACCATGACAGCACCGGCTCACTCCCCCGCTGGCATGTCGGCAAAATTTGTCGAATTGGGCAGCGAACTGCTGTCCCATCCACCGTATTCTTGAGAATTGGCCTCGTTTGAGTTTTATTTGTCTCCAATCCTTAATGTTACAGGCGAATCAGCATAAAATAATGTTAAATAAAGTTGGCATAACTCCGGTGCAATACCTTGGCGTTTGATTCCAATTGGATGAAAGCTCGAATTTGTTTGAATACCTTCATAAAGCCCGATTCAAAGTTAATTTGGACGCATTCAAGTGATCATAACTCAAGAATTAAGCAACATACACGGTTGATCAAACGAAAGGGTATTTATTCTGCTTTCAAACGATATATAACAAGTTCTTACATTTCACCGTTTCGAACGAACTGTCGCACTTTGCTTGTGATCGATGCCATGATGATCTGCACAGTCGCTGGTGACACTGTACCGGCCAACTTATTCCACTTTAAACGCATTTGTTGTGCATTTGTCACTTCTTTACCGCATCCTCGAAGTTTTCGCTTGACAATTGCCCAATATTTTTCGATCGTTCTGTACTCAGGGCAATTTGGAGGATTAATTTCTTTGACGGAAAAGTTGGAATCGTATTTCTTTGCCAAATCACGTATGGAGACACCTGGCTTGCCTTTCACGTATCTCAACACCTTTCGCCTCAGCTCTTTGTCCCTAGTGCCACTTTTATGATAGCTGCGCTGTTCTCTATCCACACTCAGAGTATCCTTGTAAGGTTTGATTGCAAGACACAGCGTTGACTTTGGGAATTTTAACACTTTTGCTATTTTTGAGGCAGACCACGAAGGATTCTCTGGATTTTTGTGCACAATTAGACGGTTTTCGCCCCAAATCGTATTCGGAGTTGGCAGATTACAACGAAACTGTGTGTAGACCATGACTAAATAAACCTTTTTGCATACTTATTTTCTTCAATTTTTTTTCTAGACTGTCTTTTGAAAAGGGCTAAACTTTTTTTTTATCGATTTTTTTTCAAATGTGTTTAATAAAAAAATGACTTCTCCTACAAAAAAGTGTTTTGTGTGTGATTATCACAAAATAAGTCAAGTTTTAAGAAAAACATATCGACAAAAATCCAAAATGAGCCCTACACTGAAAAAAATCATTTAAAAAATTCAAAGTCGATTAAAAAAAACCATTTTTGATTTCGACGAAAGTTTGTCTCAGGATAGGTAATTATGTTTCCTATCAACCGTTCATATATCACAAGATGGGCACTTTTCAGGCAACATAGTTTTTCTAACAAAAACTTTTTCATGTCCCGTTGATTTTTTTTTTTCAGTGTATTTTGTTATCAAAAACTAAACCAGTGAAGCTTATACGACTATGTAGTCATCTTAAAATGCAATGAAACTTAATTTGTGATGTGAGACAAAGCGAAGCACGCACTCAAGAAGTACGACTGAATATACAATATTAGAACACGCATTTCATACGTGCTACTGTAATTTCTACCAAAACGTTTCTACCCCTTTTCTTACCTAATACTAGGTAAGGCAATTTTGTAGAATCGAACAACCTTATCGAAAGAAACGAATCAAGAGTTGTACCTACACAAAATATAAATTAAACATGAAAGTAAATCAGTGACATTCATAGTGTTACTTCTCTTTGCGAAAGGTTATTAAAAGCAGTTCTGAAAAGTGTCATAATGGACCAATCGTGTAAATCAAAATTCAACAGATTCAAATGCTGTGCAAAAATAAACAATCCAAAGTGCAACCGTCATATCCTACGTACCATGTCATCAAGGATAATAGAAAAAATTCATTCCATGGGATATACCCATGAAATCGACGAATCGATGAGTATTTGTGAGTCCTGTCGTGGATTGATAAGTCACAATAGAGGTCCGAATACGAAAAAACGCCGATCGGATGGAAACGACAAAACTATGCAAATATCAATTAGTGGGCAGCAACATCATGATGATCCAGAACCGTCAACGAGTGGTCAACAAATCGAACATGAGTTAGGTAAGCTATCCTTCAACATGTTAACTTCTTTTATAAACTTTCCACTGCATTCATTATTATAATTTTAACCTTTTTTTATCTTACAGATATGGTACCATCAATTCCATCATTGGAGTCAATCCCGTCAACAAATCAACTACAGGGTCCATATAATGTTGAAAAGTTTAATACTATTGCTGAAACATTGAGTTTATCGCCAATCTCATCTAGAAACATGAGAAGTATGGAATATCGCATAAACAAATCATTGCAGATTACAAAAGCAAGGCGAAAAAATATCTTCAGAATAGATTCGACGGATGTTGGCAAAGTGGTTGCGTATGACGAGATAATCATGCGGTTAAAATAATAAAAATAATAGTTATAAGATAAATATATGAGACATTATAAAAAAATGAATATATAAAAGTGAAATTCAATACATATTGCCATCAAACATTAAAATCCTTCCAAATGATTGAATAAAAAAGACAAAATCTCCTAACAAATTGATTTTCTTTGGATTCTGGGATGGTTATGACCTTCACTGGTTTAGTTTTTGATAACAAAATACACTGAAAAAAAATCAATGGGACATGAAAAAGTTTTTTTTAAGAAAAACTTTTTTTCCTTAAAAGTGCCCTTCTTGTGATGTATAAACGGTTGGTAGAAAACATAATTACCTATCTTGAGACAAAATTTCATCGAAATCAAAAATGGTTTTTTTTTAAAACGACTTTGAATTTTTTTTAAATGATTTTTTTCAGTGTAGGGCTCATTTTGGTTTTTTATCAATATTTTTTCTTAAAACTTGCTTTATTTTGTGATAATCACTCATACAACACTTTTTTGCAGGAGTAGTCATTTTTTTATTAAACACATTTGAAAAAAATCGATAAAAAAAGTTTGGCCCTTTTCAAAAGACAGTCTAGAAAAAAAATTGAAGAAACTAAGTATGCACAGCGGCTTATCTAGTCATGGTATACACACCCAGAAAGTTTCGTTGTAATCTGAGAGGGTGCTGCCAACATTGGTTCGAGTTGGCGCGAAAACCGTCATTAATTTTTTTTTCTCAAGTTCCATGATCCGTAATTTCGAGATGCGTCGTTTAATCGAGAACTTTCCAACTACCAGGGACACGGTGGTGTATTAAACTGTGCGTCCAGATTTTCTTTTAATCGAGCTTTATGATGCCATTGTATCGTAGAAACCCCATATTTGAAGTCTTTTGTTTGAATTTTGTGGTTCTGCAACATCTGTTTAGGTAAAATCAAAATTCTTTTCTGAAAAGAATTGCGCGAATTCGCTCTCCCATCGGTAGGAGCAATTCTCGTTAACAAATTGAAATCGACAGCGCACTGGCAGATCAGCCCGGCTTACAAACATAAATACACATCACAGCATCAAAGATGGCGTAATAATCACGCTTCCAACGTGCACTTAACACCCAACGAGCGATGAATCTTGTGTGTTCCAAACTGTGGCGTTTATTACTCGTTAATATAAATCCAGCACTCAAAATCGTAAGTGCCAAATTACATGCATTGATTCGATTCGTCAAATTTCTCCTCTGTTACTATTCCGGCTGACGTTCACTGAACACTGAAAAAAAAAAGAATCGATCATCGCATTCATTCGCCCTTATCATCATGAGCGCCAGCAATACTCCAATTTTTCAAACCAAAACTTCCCTCTCGTCATCGCGAGTTGAAGTCATGGAGTCAAATGAAATAATCATCGTTATTATCGTATTTAGCCATCTTCCTTTGAAACGCGAGAAAAAGAAGCGAACGACTACCGTTGTTGTGAAGACGTTGGAGTTCGGAGCCGATTCCCATCGTCGACGCGATGCCACTCTCGCAGATCGGCTCAGGGCTCCAACATGATGCTTGATTCTTTTTTATTGCGTTATCTGTGCACAAGTTGAATGAGATTTTATCCCAACCTCACCCCCTTTGCGCGTTTCCCCACCCGACCCAAAGCAATCGACAACGACTTCAATAAAATTTACAAACTTTATTTCACCACCACCCATGTATGGTAATGGTGAGCGATTTCGTGTGTCAAAAGCGAGAGTGGTCCAGGCATTTCTCGGAGGAAAGTCGTTTGCTTCCTCTGGGCATCATCTTGTTGGATTTGGACAGAGGCCACCGCAGCCAGAAGCGGACCGAGAACGAGCGGACGCAAATTGAAATAAAATAGATGGCTTTAGTGGCTGGGACTAGAGTATCACTGCCTCGGTATGGAATGGGTGCGGAAGATTTCGCAGGAAGGAGGGAATATGAGCTGCTACCCGTATTCAGCCGTCGTCGTCGTCGTCGTCGCCTGGGAGTGAGTGCGGTTAAGTAGGGTAGATCCTACTTAAGGAGGTGTGCTTTTACTGGTTGGCAAACCGCAGTCATTATGGCATGTGTTGTGGCGCGGAAGGGGGTCCAGGGAAATAGAACTGTGAGTCGTTTACTGTTACGGTGCACCTCAACTGAGGCAACTGGAGGCAACATTAGTCGTATACGAGTCGGGGTCTCGTTATAATCATGGAAAACATACAAGACTCTTTTTTTTGCATGGAATATTGCCACGAGTTGCCTTAGTGTAAACGCATCTTTAGACAAATAGGAGGGAGGTTTGGATGGGTTAAGGAAACTTTGGGCGGAGATATCCCGTCTGTGGAATCTTAAGTATGCAAGTTGGAGGATTATTGCCGACGACCGGGAAATAAATTGTCAATCTTAGTGAGGGTTAGAGCTAAGCAGATGGAATTTGGGTTTTAATAACATGTGTTATTGAGTTTTGCAGTAATATTGAACGGAGTTTATGGTGTACTTTGTACGGTGATTAAAGTATAATTGACTATGATATTGGAATAATTAAAAGATGATTTCATTTCGATACATCAAGACCCCAAATGCTTTATAACTGTATAAATTTGATTACAGTCAGTCTACGCTAATTAACTCTATTTAAAAAAAATTTCTTGGTCTTTGGGATTCCACAGGCCATTTTTATTTGAATAAACTAGATTTGGCTTTTGTTTTCATCTTGCAAGTTATTTTTTCTCCTTCCCTACCTTTTTTTTTTTTTTTTTAAAAAAAAATTATTAGTTTTTCCCCAATTAATAAAAGGAGGCCGGCACAACACCCCCAAGAACACTTTCCCCCCAGAAATAATTTTCCCCCCCAACCCGGGAATCCCGGAGATCTGATTCCCATGGAGAAATTCAAAAGCCTCGCTTGTGACGCATGACACTTCATAATTTTGAGTAACGAGCTCATTGAAGTTCTTGTTGCATTGATCAGATCCCGGAAAATTGTGGTAATGGGCCCCTTTTTGATCGGTTTTGAAAACTGAAAAATTCAACGTGTAAAATTTTATGATTTGGCGTGTTTTGTTAAATGAACGACATTTCATGAGTACTCTTGCAAACAGACGTATCTGATTTTTGTAAACAAAGAGGGAAAGTAAGATTCAAACTAAAGTTTCTCAAAACTCTCAGCACCCTCACGGAAAGTAGCATAACCATCATGTTAGGGAAATGTTGTTCCTTGTGTTGGTGGCCCTAGTTTGCATGAAAGTGCTAAGGGTTTCAAGAATTTAACGTGTGAATCTTACTTCACCTCTTTGTTTACAAAATCAGATACATCTGTTTGAAAAAGTTCTCGAGATTTAGAGGATTCTCAACCGCATGCGTCACATTATAAAGTATTCCGAAAATCCGCCCGGTGCACCGGGTTGAACTTTTCCCAACTCAGAAACTTTCACACTGGTCTACTGGTTGTTGTTCGTTGTCCGTTGACTAGTGGTAAGTGTTCAGTTTGTGCAACCTGAAGCTGAAGACTGTTTTAACTACCACAGTCCAAATTGTACCGACTACAGGAAAATATCTAGTAATGTCAAATATGGCATGTGACGTGTTACTGATTACGATGAATAGAATTGTATCAATACACATAAGGCTTGCTTCTTTTAGAATTGGAACAAACTTTTGCTCATATTGTGGCGCTCCTGGTGGACGGATTTGGAAGTTTTTTGTGCCCACGTGTCGGGAATTTTGTCAGCTTCATGTATGTATTTTTGACATTCCGCAAATCGACTGTACTTTGTAAACAATCAACATGGAAGTCGAAAGAAGGGAAAAAATTGTGCACAGTTATTTGGAAAATCCATTGTGGTCTGCATCTAGGCTAGCTAAACAGCTGAAATTGCCCAGAAATACCGTATGGCGCGTTATCAAACGGTATAAGGAAACATTGACGACGATTCGAAAGCCTCAAGGCAATCGTCGGAGTGGAACTGTCGACCGGAAACTGCGTGGTAAGATTTTGAAGACGATTAAGAGGAATCCCAATCTTTCGGACCGTGATTTGGCCAGATAATTCGGTGCTGCCCATAGTACCGTGAGGAGAACTCGACTCCGGGAAGGAATCAAATCGTATCGAGCTAGCAAACAGCCAAATCGGACCATAAAACAGAATAGTGTGGCCAAAATCCGTGCTCGAAAGCTATACGACCAGGTGCTGACCAAGTTCAACGAGTGTCTTCTGATGGACGATGAAACCTATGTCAAGGCTGACTTCGAGCAAATCCCAGGTCAAAAATTTTACTTGACAACGGCTCGGGGGGATGTTCCAGCCAAATTTAAATTTGTTATTGCCGACAAATTTGCACGAAAATTCATGATTTGGCAGGGCATTTGCAGCTGTGGCAAAAAAACGAAAGTTTTCGTTACAAATAACACAATGACGTCGGAACTATACCAAAAAGAGTGTCTCCAAAAACGAATTTTGCCGTTCATTCGATCCCACGACCATCCCGTAATGTTTTGGCCAGATTTGGCAAGCTGTCATTACAGCAAAGTCGTTCAAGAATGGTATGCAGAGAAAGGGGTCCAGGTTGTTCCGAAAAACCTTAACCCACCCAACTGCCCCCAGTTCCGCCCTATTGAGAAATACTGGGCAATCATGAAGAGGAGACTCAAGGCAAAGGGAAAGGTTGTCAAAGACATCAATCAGATGAAGACCTGGTGGAATAAGATAGCTAAAACGATGGACGAAGAAGGTGTGCGCCGCCTAATGAGCCGTGTTACAGGAAAAATTCGAGAATTCCTTTGAAACCGTGACGAATAATTTTATCCGTATTTTTTCTTAAAAGTATGAAGAAAACGCTACATTTGTATAAAAAAAGATCTTGAATTCAATAATAAATAACTGAAATACAGGCAATTGTTTTTGATCCAATTCTATCTGAAGCAAGCTTTACACATCGTGACAATTCACATAATCATGATTTACAAGTATTAGGGTCATTCGCCATTAATGTTAGTTGTTAATTGTTGAGCTACACTCTTAAAAATTATGAATCTTACACACGACGTAATCCATAAGTCCCGTAAAAATGTGAAGTCCTCATTTTTAACAGGACTCTATTTCATATCAAGTCAGAGAATTAATCGGCAAAATTCAATAATCGGTAAAATTGTACTAAAAGCCACGATCTTTTACTAATTTCTTAATCTATTATTGAATTATGCGTCATGGTTCTAAATTAAAAAAAAAAACACACACAATTCCCGACTTTGTGTTTCAAAAGCAGTAGATCTACATAATCCTTGGCTTCTGCTTTAGCGTCAAAAGAAGCATTTAGTTTATTTTCCAACATTGTCAGTATCACACGCCACGAATATCCGCAAAACTATCGAGTAAAATGTGAATTGGCAGAAAAGGGAAAATGCATGCACAGGGAACCCTAACAGGAGAAAATAACATATGGATAACATATGTTGATCTCGATAACTGAACATGATCGTAGTCAGTGCTGTATTAGCAGTCAAATACTCGAGAAAAATACTTAAGTATTGTGGGAAGTTTTTCGTATTCCTATTTTAATAAAACATCGAGATATTACCATTTTATGTTCTCAATTATATAATAAAATTACAGTCAATTTGAAGTAATGTTGCAATTCATAGCAATCATTACACACTATATTTGGCGAAAAGAAAAAGTTAATTTTGGTAGTAATATAATTTGTTCAGAAAAAATAAAGGGATGTTGGTTAAATACTGCTAATGGTAAATTAGCAGAACAAAACTGAAGAGACATCAAAAGCATCAACAAAGATTTAAAATTATGTTAATGATGAAAGCATCTGAAAAATATGATTTAATGTTTTCGTTTCAGACAAAGTGTCTCAGTATATCATTTGTCGTCTTTTGACATTATCATATTAGTTCCAGATCATGCAACAGAGATGGCGCTGCAGTCTATCTTTGCCACATTAAGCGCTAGAAAGTTTCCATTTGGCGCAAAGTTTCTCATTTTGTAATTTAACGGCTTTTGTCGTTGTCATATAAGTTCCAGATATTGCCGCAGCGATGGCAATGCAGTCTATCTTTGAAAAATGAAGCTTTTGTCGTCTTTGAAAAAGTTTCTCAGTATGTTATTTGTCGTCTTTTGACAACATCATATTAATTTATGATCTTGCCGCTGAGATGGCGCTGCAGTCTATTTTTGTCTAATGTAATTATATCAAATGTCTTTATTTTACATTCTCAACAACTTAGCTCGAGACGGCAACTCTATAGAGCCTCATTTGGCAGAGATAGACTGCAGCGCCATCTTTGCGGCGCAATTTGGAAATAATCTGATAACGTCAAGTAACTACATTTTACATTCTCAAAAACTTTACCGGAGACGGCAACTCTCTAAAGCTTCATATAAAAAAATAAACTGCAGTGCCATATTTGCGGCAAGATCTGGAACTAATATGATCATGTCAAACGACTAAATTTTATATTCCAAACAACTTTACCGAAGATGGCAACTCTCTACAGCTTCATTTGGCAAAGATAGACTGGAGTGCCATCTCTGCAGCACGGTTTGGTACTATTATAATTATATCAAAAGACGATTCGTTATGCACTGAGAAACTTTGCTGAAAACGACAAATTCTCTACAATGAGTCTGGAATGTTTTATATGCATTTCTGTTAACACAGCCAAAGCAAAACTTCCATCCCTCTGTATCAGATTCCCGGAGGACAATGTAAACGAAACCAGTTTTTTTTTGTTCAAATTCATTTTTGAGACCATAAACTGTCAATAAGTGCATACACATTGACTCTAAACTAGAGTACCCTTCCACTGTTTTCGCCCGATTTAGCGTCGGCGCATTACACCAAAACAACTCTCAATTGGCTCACGGAAAAGGGTATAGATTTTAATCCACCAAATTGCCCTCAGCTTCGGCCCATCGAACGCCCATCGGGTCAGGGCTGGCGAATGTCATTTTCAATGAAAAATGACGAAAGATTTTTACCGAGTTACGTCTGAAAATCTCATCGGGCGAGAAAACGATGACGAAGATTTTCTTCTAAACCTCATCGATTTTTTCGTCATGGCAGAATGTGATAGTGTTTTGGTCATCGCTATTACCAGCACATTTATTGATATAATTGTGAGTTTCATCACAAAACTTCAAATAAAATTTCCACTCTATCGATTACATATTATTACTTGGCTAATTTCTAGTAAGTTAATTAGAAATTTGTGAAACAAAATCGTATGAGAAAAAATCTCATGACTGCATGACGGTGTGAGATTGACAAGAAAGCGTATGATAGTTCATTTCGTCTCGTGACAGTGAGATGGCCTGTTTTTTCATCGTCACATGGTGGCCGTGAGATTTACCAGCTCTGGTGAGGGTCATCAAATAGACTGGTAAAGCAGCTGAGAATATGCAGGAGCTAAAAAAAAATGTGATGAAACACTTGTCCGGAACTTAATGAAAAGTGTTTGATCAAAAAATTCGAAAATCCATGAAAGAATATTATTAATTTCATCCGGTCTTCACAATGTTCAATTAAAATACCGTACAATAAAACACCATTTTTTTGTATGATTTGAAAGAAAATATGCGTATAACTTATTTTCGATACAGTCCCTAATCTTTAAATGTTTTACTATACGCCGCGTGAATTCAGCTTATTGTCTTCCGAAACGAACCCTGCTGCTACCCAATCCTGTTATCCAACATCCTAGTGATTCCTCGTGGAAGTGCAGAGGTATTCTCGGCTTCCAATAAAGCGAGTAACACGTCAACATATTCCTACTTTTTCCTTATTTGACCTGCATTTGAGCGGGGATAGCGCCGGTATTGCCTTAGTTTGGGATTAAAAGTTTTTACACTGGTGTTAGTCCCAAGCAACATCTGTTGGATCTCTGTGTAATTACACCTGATCTGCCAATAACGGAGAAGCAACCGCGTACGGTCAGTCATGCTCATGCTCATATTTACTTTGCTAAAGTGGTACTAAAACTTGCCAGTCGTCCAAATAGTCCGGAGTTATGCCCAATCAAAAGATTTTGGGCTCTGATAAAGTAAGGCGCTTTAGGGGTAAAAGTGCCAAAGATTTCTAAAACATCAGGACTAGTGCTGCCAGCAAGGTGGTTAAGGTGTCTGTACAAACCTTTATGGCGGGAGTGAAGAACATAGATCGAGAATTTGATGTTAATGCAGAATAGCGATCGTGTGAATTTGTTCTAATCAATCTAACCTGTGTGAATTTGTTAACCATATCTCACATTAATGACTTAAATACTAGGTAAGTTAAAATTTTTGGAAGTTGATTTTGAAAGTGACATCTATGGAGCAGTAGAAAAACCAAAATGTCTATCCCATTTCAATATTTCATGTTTCAGAAGAACGTTCTCAAAATTTCATTTCGAGCTGTCAATTCATTCTTTGTTTACAAGCCATTTGAATGTGTCGTGTCGGTGATTTTTTTATCAATGTAAAAATCCGAATATCGGCCAGCGATTAAATTCTTTGATTTGGAAGGTTTATCGGCTACTGAGAATTATGCAAAGATGGAGCAATTTTGAAAGGGTAAAAAGGATTTTCAGCGTCGATTCATCACTATGAATGAGACTTAGGTCTACCACCGTGACCCTGAATCAAAACAAGAGGCCAAGGAGTGTCCAGAAATCGGCCAAGAAGGTGTTAGCGGAAGTTTTTTGGGATGTAAAAGGAATTTTATTGATAGATTAACTCCAAACTGGTAAGCCAATCCACTCTGATTATTATTGTGACCTTTGTTTGACCTTAGTGGCTGGTCCAAACAGTTGGATGAAAAAATTTGTGAAAAAGAACCGGTTTGCAGAAGAAAAAAAATCAATTTTCATCAAGACAATGCACCTGCTCACACAGCTCAAAAAACAATCGCGCAAAAATCAGTGAATTGGAGTACGGATTGTTGCAGCACCCAACCTATTTGCCACATTTAACTTTCTCTGACTTCTGGCTGTTCTAACACATCAAAAAAATCCATCGTGGACACCTTTTGTATCAAACGAAGAGGTTATAGCCGTCGTAGAGGAGTATTTTACAGGCCTTCCAGAAAATTACTTCCGTGATGGGACAACAAAGTTGGGGGATCGTTGGACCAAGTGTATTGATCTTATGGAAGACTATAATGAGCAATAAAAGTGATTTTCTCAAAGAAATTCATTTTCATTTCCGCTTTCAAAACTTTTTGACTAGCCTAGCATTGGAATTAAAATGATTCGTGTTTTACTACAGATTTTTGGGTGTCCAGATTATTCCAGATCCCTTAGCTCAGTCGGTAAAGGCGCAACTACAAAGCAACACCATGCTGGAGGTGACTGGGTTCGATTCGCGGTCTGGTCTAGGATTTTTTCGTAAAGGACAATTTCTCGACTCCCTGAGCATAGGGTATGATCGCACTTGCCACACATTCAAACTAATGCAAAAATGGTATCTGGCAGTGAAAACTCTTAATTAATGACTGTGGAAGTGTATCTAGAACACTAAGTTGAGAGCAAGCAATAAGCTAATTGCGAAAGCAATAAGCTTGAAACGCAAAGAAAGAAAGAAAATAATTGCGGTTACAGACTTTATATTGCTTTTAATTTAAACTCTAGGGCGCTAATTATTAGTCAACTTGACAAATGGCAAAAAAAATAGGTATGAAATTGAATTCCTGACCATCTGTTCAGTTCGCAGAAAGGATAACCACAAGATTGAAGCAAATTTTCGAATGTTCGCTTTCCTGTGGTTAAGCGATTTTAAATCGTGCCCTGAACAGCCTCATAAATTTAAATACATATAATTTGAACATGCTTTTACAGTTAACATAGAAATAAATTTTTTCGGGAATCTTTCAATCAGAAATTTCATGCTTTTAGTACAGGTAATTTTTTCAACTAAAATGAAATATGTCTTAATTATTGAATAGACTGGTACTCTTTTTACATGATCAAATTGCTGGTCAGTTGTGTCCCATAATATTTTACGACACATGATTAGAAGACACTAGCGATGATACCTCGTTTGGCATACGGATGTTTGGCCAAATAGACGTTTGGCCGAATGGACGTTTAGCCGAATGAGAATTACATTTATTTGATCAGTGAAACTCCAAAGAACTGCTCATGTTTGAACGAAGGAACAATCTCATAAAGAGTAATAAACCGGGCAAGCGCTTGATTCAGAAGTTTGCTCTCGAATACAGGAAATATGTAACGTCATAGAAGGCCCATGTGCAAAGAATCAAAGAATCGGAAGAACTGCATATTTCTTCAAGAATATAAAAAATAATGACCCATTCTGTCTAGCTGTTCAGCATAATACATATTTCCACCGAAAATCAGGAGTCTACGATTTTATCAAAACATATTCATACTGCTCATAGAAATTCTAGCATTCTTTGGTTCTAGCAGAAACTGCTGTTCACTACTGGGATCCCATGATGTTGTGAAGATATTTCCAATTTCAAAACATTATAATTTAAATTTGGCGCACTGTACGCAATAAAAATATAATTTATTAGTAGTGTATAAAAATTTCGTTTTTTAGTGAAATGATATAGTTGAAACTTAATTAGTAATAGTAATAAGTTTTGAATATCGAGATGCTATCTAATGCGTTCGAGAATGTTTTTTTGGATCCTTTTTTCCTTTTTTAGATCTAATGCGTTAGATAATACTTTTTTGGATTATTATTTCCTTTTCTCTGCGATACATTTATGCTAATAGACTATTTTCGGCCAAACGTCCATTCGGCCAAATATCCATTCGGCCAAACATCCATATGTCAAAGATCCATATGCCAAACGTCCCACCCCCGACACTAGCGACTTGAATGATTACTAGCTATTGATACTTGCATTTCTAATCTAATCTCACACTAACGCAGCCAATTCTTGAAAGCATCCTGGAAAATGACGTGTTCTTGAATGCATCATTTTTCTTGTCACCGGCCAGGCCAACTGCGTAGCATGTACCGCAGAGAGGATTCCAAGAAATAGAGCGATTCCAGAAAGAGTGTCTGAAATCGCTCTACTACTCCGAATCAAGGGAAGGAAGAAAGCGTGGACCTCCCGTACCAAACGCCTCCATATAGAGTTAAATAATGTGATAATTTGTATTTATCGTTGGGAGCATAGATGCTAGAGGGATTAGTTTATGCTCCTTTTGCCTGTGGGTGGACTTTTGGCATTTGAACCATAAGTCTGGCAATAATTTGCCAAGGTTATAGCGCCTTATCTCGCTCACTGAAATTTAGATTGAAATTTAAAATTTACAGAACAATACATTGTGCTTCCACTATATACAAGCTCATCGATTTAGCACCACCCGGGGGAGACTTGGTCCTATACCCAATGATTTCATTATCTCCAATCCGCTCAACCAATCGCAATGTTTTGTGATATAGTAGACGGATTATTATAATTTGAGATAACTCAATGCAGACGTCTTCCAAATTTGGCAGATCGACAGGCAATCGGTGGAGACCCACCTGGTACCTCATAGCAATATGCTTAGAGGCGGACCGGAAGATTTGATGAGCTACCTCCCCCTTTCTATATTTTCTTATTTATTAAAAAATATAAATTATTCATTAAAGTATTTTTCAAACAAACACAAATTATTTCTCTTATTTTTCATCCAATTCCACCCTTCCCATTTCAAACAAAATGAGTTCACGTTTTTGTCTCCTAATTTGAACTCATTTAATCATCGTCTGAGCCACAAAATATGTTATTTGGTCACTCAATAATAAAGGGTTTATTTGCGGAAAGTGGCACACACTAATACGTCTATATCTTATCAACCGTGTTAGTTAACTTTCTGAAAATATGAGCAAAACTGGTTCAATGTGTATTGTTTACGTCTGTTGAGTTTCATAACAATCTGTGATGTACATACGACCATGGCAAAAATATGTGTACGCGCATACTGCAGCTCCGAATGCACCCATTGATGGATCGCTAAGATGCTTGGTAATACCACCATGTCCAGTGTGATAAAAACCTTTAAGTAGTGTTGACTGTCAAACGGAAGGAAGAAAGTTCTGGCAGAAGTGGCCCGGTTGATTTGAAGATGGCCAAGTAAGCAGAAGCCAAACATTTCAAACCGGGATGTTGATGAGAAATTAGTGGTTGGTTATATCAGGGATATAACCACAAGTTTCACGTAGGACCACGTTGGTTTATAGTGGTATCGTCTAATTTATAAGTATTATTGCACATGTGGTTCATTAAAATGTTAATAAAATAGTTCTATAATGTTGCTTTGGACCCGTCCCTTCTTATGAATTGAGCTCCATACACTGCAAAAAATATTTCATTAAGCTACTACTGGAAACACATGTAGATATTTTCCAATACTAAAATAAGTGACTTTTGCATGAATATCACATAGAAAAAGAAATTTTACTTGACTAATCATTTACATTTCACTGGACACATAAGATTCACTTGATTTTGCAAAGCATTTTCCCCTTCCTGAATCACATGAATGTTAAGTGAATTTCCGGTGGATATTTTCCACTTAACATGTGAATTTTTTTTTTGGTGCACTGCACTTCCGTGATGCTCATCTATCTGGGCCAAGCTATTCAACGCTAATATATAGCACGCGAGACGAACCGAAATGATTTCATAAGGGACGAATGGCCAGTTTTTAGTGGCCCGAAATTTTACCATTGCATTGGGTAGACATGGAAACCAATAACTGTCCAATTAGCCGGTCTTGCAAGACTCTGTCTCTCATATCACAACCGGACAGCCCTGTTCGAACCACCAGCTGGGAGCTCGTGTTGAAAACTGAAATCATTTCGGTTCATCTCGCGTGCTATATACTAGCGTTGATAGCAAAGTCCTGAATTAAGAGAGGCACGAAAAAGCAGTACGAAGCAAAATTCTTAAGAGGGGATCAGCCTGAGTTATTAAATCAAACATCAGTAACAAAGCAAAATAATTTTGCATATGAGGTGTATGCCTATTTCTGTATTCAACATGGAATGAAACTAAATGAAATAAAAAGAAGAAGACAATTTGAACCATTTGTTACCCGTTTTTGAGTATCCAAAAAACATATTTTCAACCTGTTCATACCGAGATTTGTATGGGAGCAAAAGTAGGTCCGTACCGCGTAAAAAAAACCGCGTAAAAAACCGCGTTATTTCAAAAAACGACGTAAAAAAACCGCGTTATTTCCAAATATGACGTAAAAAAAAGCGCGTTATTTCAAAATACGACGTAAGAAAAGTCAAGGAAATAAAAATTATATTTCATATTCATATTGAAAGGATATGGTGATAAACATGTATTGTTGGTGGAAAAACATGGTTCCAGTAACATTGGCCACCGGGAATCTGCTACAAATGGATAGAGGTTGTTAATTCAATGTGTGAGCAAAACAGTCCAGAGTATTTGTAGAGAGTTTTCGTCTTCGGCAAAATTTCTCAGTGTCATTCGTCGTCTTTTGACATTATCATATTAGTTCGAAATCATGCCGAAGAGATGGCGCTGCAGTCTATCTTTTCCAAATGAGGCGCTAGAGAAATGCAGTCTTAGGGTAACTTTCTCAGTATGTTGTACGTCGTCTTTTGGCATTGTCATATTAGATCTAAATTATGCCGCAAATATGGCAGCGCCATCTCTGAGGTACGATCTGCATCTAACGTAATTATTTTGAATGCCTCTATTATATACAATTAATATCTTTGCTAAAGACAGCACCTTCCTAGAGAACGATTTGGCAATTTAGATTGCGGCGCCATATTTGCGGCGCAATTTGTAACTAATCTGATAATGTCAAGTGACTATATTTTACATTCTCAACAACTTTACTGAGAACGGCAACTCTCTAAAGCTTCATTTGGAAAAGAGAATTTACTACGCAGTTTTTTTTACGCGGTCCGTTATTTCAAAAAACGACGTAAGAAAACCGCGTTATTTAAAAAAAAAAAAAACGTAAAAACAGTCAGTAAGTCACAATAGACGTGAAACAAATTTGATTGTCGGTGTTGATTGTACATTTCCCAATTTAGCCTCTGAGCAATACTGTTTAAAACAAGTGAAATTGGTGTTTACAGTTTATTATATGTACCTTTTTTGCAATTCCACAAAAATTGTTTGCTGTCTTTGTTAAAAATCATACAAAATTTTGAGTTTTAATTCCATACCGGCTTTGGACCTGGCTTGGGCTGACGCTTGAATCTAGTTATGAAGCACAGTATTTGGAGGAAATGCCAACGCAGAGAGGTGGTGATATCTCAAGCTGACCATGGCTGACGAGCATGACAAGCATGTATATTACAGATAGGACGAGGAGAGCCCGCTTAGGAAACACCATTTTGAGAAATAGAATAGACTTTCCCAAGTAGTTTGTTTTAGTTACCTACTTTTGCTCCCATACAAATCTGCATATGAACTGGTTGAAAATATGGTTTTCCCTTTTCGGGTGCTCAAAAAACGGGTAACAAATGGTTCAAATTGTCTTCTTATTTTTATTTCATTAGGTCTCATTCCATGTTTAATACAGCCATAGTTTCCCCTCTCAGTTGCAAATTTATTTTGCTTTGTTCTGCTGTCTGGTTTTATAACTGAAGCCCGTCCTCTCTTATGAAATTTGCTTCGTACTGCATTCTCATGCCTCTCTTCTCTGTAGACAATGCTATCAACGCCAGTATAAAGCACACGATTCGAACGAAAATGATTTCAATGGGATTTTCAAGATCGATTGAGCGGTTGTTTTTCGCTCTCCTGTTACGAAGATTTTTTCTATCTCGGCCATTTTCTCGCGATTAAAGGGTGATACGGTCAAAATTTGGTCAAGGGAAAACGCGTGTAAATCGGTGAAATCGTTTATTTAAAAAATCAAATTAAATTTCTTTTCCAAGTTCAATTAGTATAAAATTCAGGAAAAATATTCAGTTAGGCTTCCGCTTTTCCAAATCCGAATTGCCGGGCCTTACGCTTGACCCCTGCCATCAGATTTTGTACAGCCACCTTGTCCACCTTCTTCGCCGCAGAAAGCCAGTTTGCCTTGAACTGCTGCTCGTCCTTAGTTTTTTTGGTCTTCTTTAGGTTCCGCTTGACAATAGCCCAGTATTTCTCAATTGGGCGGAGCTCTGGCGTGTTGGGAGGGTTCTTGTCCTTGGGAACCACCTGCACGTTGTTGGCGGCGTACCACTCCATGGCCTTTTTACCGTAATGGCAAGATGCCAAATCCGGCCAAAACAGTACGGAACAACCGTGTTTCTTCAGGAAAGGCAGCAGACGTTTATTCAAACACTCTTTCACGTAAATTTCTTGGTTGACAGTCCCGGAAGCTATGAAAATGCTGCTTTTCAAGCCACAGGTACAGATGGCTTGCCAAACCAGATATTTCTTTGCGAACTTTGACAGTTTCGTGTGCTTGAAAATATCTGCTACCTTTCCCCTTCCTTTTGTCGTATAAAACTCCTGTCCCGGAAGCTGCTTGTAGTCGGCTTTGACGTAGGTTTCATCGTCCATTACCACGCAGTCAAACTTCGTCAGCATCGTCGTGTACAGCCTCCGGGATCGCGCTTTGGCCGTCGTATTTTGTTTATCATCGCGATTTGGAGTCACTACCTTCTTGTAAGTCGATAGTCCGGCTCGTTTTTTGGCTCGATGCACGGTTGTAGACGATACACCCAGCTTATTTGCGGCATCTCGGAGAGATAGGTTAGGGTTTCGCTTGAAACTACCGGCAACTCTCTTTGTCGTCTCAGCGGCTTCCGGTTTTCGATTTCCCCCCGATCCAGACTTCCTGGCTGTCGACAAACGTTCCCCAAACACTTTAATTACATTTGTAACGGTTGATTTGGCAACTTTTAGCGATTTTGCCAACTTTGCGTGCGAGTAGCTCGGATTTTCGCGATGCGCGAGCAAAATTTTGATACGCTGCTCTTCTTGCTTGGACGGCATTTTGACAACTGAAGAGTGAATTCCAAAATCAAAATAGGAGCAACATTCTACACACACACACCTTCAAAATGAGGGGTGGTCAGGTTTTTTAAATGCAAAATTGAAAGAAATACGTCAAGTTGATATTGACCAAATTTTGACCGTATCGCCCTTTACGCGTCTGGCTCGAGAATTATCGCCTGCGCTTGCTCATTTACAAGCCAAAAAGAAGCCCTGCAAAGGTTTGCAAGTTTCCTCGATCGACCTATTGCCGTGGCAAAGGGTCGTAAAAATCGATAATCCACGCGGGTGGCATCCGCTTCCGAAACCATACCGGAGCTGGGCACCTCCCAGCGGAAAACGATGTTTGTGACAACTAGATTACTAGACACATCCCAAGTATCTTGCCGTCCGCTATTCACTGTGACGAGGAATTTAATAAACTACCATGCTGTATTGAGTACAGCACATGATGGTATCCTGGTGGTCAAATAAGCTGAAAATATAAACTAGTTTCTAAGGCGTATCATAACCACCGTCCTTTTCAGGACGACCAATTAAATTTTACAATAAAAGAGCGTGTTTAAGTGAATTGTTTGTGATTTATCCTGAACAACCATTGCATATGATCAAAAATAGTTCATTTTGGTTTGTTTGAGGCATTAAGTCGTGAGTGGTAAATTTGGCAGAGATTTTTCACTAAGCCTGCACTGGCAAACGTAAGCAATGGACAGTATGCAGAAAATTTCATAAGAATGGACACACCAACGCGGTCCTACGTTAACCTTGCGGTTATATCCCTAATATAACCCACCTCTAATTTTTTATTTCCTTGACTTTATTTACGTCGTTTTTTGAAATAACACGGTTCTTTTTACGTCGTTTTTTGAAATAACGCGGTTTTGTTACGTCATTTTTTGAAATAACGCGTTTTTTTCGGACCGTGTAAAAAAACGCGTGAAAAAAAGCGCGTAAAAAAAACTTCAGTGTACATGAATACAAAGTACAAGAGGAATCAAACAACAATGAGAAGAAAAATGGCACTGCTGATACCCGTGCCCGGAAGCTCTACATGCAGTTGTTCACCAATCCGCACTGCACCGTGATGGACGACGAAACCGTCTTGAGAATTTTCAGGAGAAGAAAATGTCAAAAGTTGCCATGAAATTCCTTATCTGGCAGACGATTGTCGGTGGCAATAAAATGATGAAATAAATAAGCAGGAGTAACTTCAAAAACAACTCTTGCAATTACCGAAGAATCGCAAGAGTTCTTTTCAATTTTGGACCACTATGCTAGGAACGTGTTGGAGTGGTAAGAGATCTCCGGGTCAGAATCTTCGCCAGAATGAAATTTTTTGGGCTAAAAAGCATGACGTACTATGTAAATAAATCTTAATTTTCATTAAATTTCCAAAGAATCCGATAAGAGGCCGAGTTTTTTTGGGTATGCCGCGAATGAACCCTTTAGTCTCCTTTTGACATTGGCGAGCTCGATTATGTCGATTATACAAAAGTCTTCATTTAGCTTCAAAAGCCACAAGAACACAACAAAAATGCATGCAACCTTCTTCTAATGCACCAAATTGCAGCTAAACAATAATCCCTAAACGTTCGCAATTTTCTTACCATTCAACCGCAAAATTGTCCCGATCTTCCTTCCACACGGCTCACCACCTGCCGCCCAGTTCGTTGCTACAACGATACAAAGTTTCACCGCATCCACCCCCACTGTATTCCGTCAATTAATTTTCATCTCCAGTCACGTTCGATAAATAGAAAATTCACCGCTTATCTTGCGGGGCACCCGCAATTGCATATGAATTTAACCCCGGGAAGCCGTTTCTCTTTCTCCTGAAATTATCACTCCAAGCTTGGCGTTTGACGAAAAGCGCAAGAGAAAACTTTCCACCCCCCCTCCAGGTTGAACTTTTCCGCCAAGAAAGCGCTCTCGAGTCACGATTCTCCGTTTGGAAAGCGACAGCGACAATCTTGGGATCCGGCTCGGATAGCTCGTTCGGTTCTTCATGCCTGGTTCTAAGTAAACATTAATTGTGCGGAATTCGGGATGAAATTGCAACTGGCGTGCCACTCAGTCGACCCTCTCCGGCAGTAGGTAATGATGTTTGGATAATTGCTCTTCACGACGGTGGCTCTAAACGGTGCAATAGAAAACCCGTCAGAAGCAGTTTCCCCGGGAAACTTCGTGGGAGACAAAGGAATCTCCTTCGAGGGAGGGAGGACTTGAAGTTAATTAAAAATTCCACCCGACGAGCGATATTCCGTTCATGTGTTATTTGTAGCGAAATTAGACGACCAACTACACGGGAAGAACAGGTGATGAAAGAGGACGAATGAAGGTAGCTTCCGAATCAAGCTGCCAACAACCGGCAGCGAAAATTGTTTCTGACATCGTTTAAATATTGAATATTCATGTAGCGCACGCCCGGAGGTCGTAAAATTTAGCCAAATTGGAAAAGACATTATGATTCCGGGGAAATGCACGAAACGGCGAAGGATCCTCTGGCTGGCAAATCAGCTAACTGTTATGGATTGAATGTTTTCATGGAAGTTCCTCGAAAATGGTTGAGTACTTCTGTTTATTCTGTTCTTGGTTTTTTGCCTCCCGGAACGTCTTTCGTCGAAATCGTTCAATCAAGGGAATTCGATTTATAGAAGACAACGTCAACCACTTGAAACAACAACTCTTTCAGCTGAACACGAAGTTGAAACCGATTTGCATCTGTAACCACGATTTAGCCGAGCTACAAAACTCTCCACCAACTTCTGAACCGGAGATGGACTTTGCTTCCTGTGAAATATTCTTTCTGCAGAATCACCCCCACCCGGTGCACAACATTCGAAAGGATAATGCTTTTCCGATGTTGTTTCCTTGCCAAATCTTCTCTACAGGCAAATCCGCGCGAAGAAGAGTGTGTTTGAGAAGCACTTAGCGCCAGCGCGTAACGTCGCTGTTCGTAGGATGATTAAATACAAGCAACTTTGTTGTGTTTTGTTTTTAGCCCAACTAAGGCAAAACCTTGTCGGCTGTTGTGGCAAGTCGAGTTGAGTGAAAATGTTTGACTTTTCGAGCAAGCAGAAAGGTGCTTGGCGTTGCAGTTCCTCCGTCCGTCCCTCCGATGCCACGAAACACTTATCTTGAGCTGTGCTAGTATAAATAATAGGAGCCGCTGTCTGTTGTTATCTAGCTGAAAACCGACGGGGGGAAGGATCAAGGCAATTTAAATATTCGCGAACGCCAAGCAATCGAGTTACGGTGCTGGTGGCGGGTTGACACGGAAGTGTTTGCCGATCGAGTCGATGGATGTCGGGAAATGGTCAGAGTCGTACTCGGGGGTTTTAAATAGGGGAATCAGAATTTTAAAAATGGTAATCGATGCAAACCCGGATTAAAATAACCATACAATTACAATTGAATAAAGGAAAATAACATACAAATCTATTTTCGACCATGAATCTTATTGTTCATTTATCAGATAAATAAAAAACGCATATTGTTATTACAATAGATCTACTATTAACCCCACATGTTAGAATTTTCAACAATTGTGAAACAATACAATAGATAGTAAATGAGGTAAAGGTTTTTTTCTGTAGTTAATTTATTTACTTCGTCAAACTAAGGGGCTATACATAAACCACGTAGACTTTTCTTGGGGGAGGGGGGGGGGGTTTGACCTAAGTTTACGCTTCATACAAAATTTCAAAAAATTGTATGGAGAAAAGTCTACGAAGGGGGAGGGTGGAGGGGTCTGAGATTTTCAAAAATGAGTCTACGTGGTTTATGAACAGGCCCTAACGTAGACTATTGCATTTACATATAATTTTCTCCTTCACTTTTTTTAAAAAACACTTTTACGAGCGGTTAGTTGAACGATTTTAGTTGGATGACTAGGAAAATTTAAATTAACACTTCACTTGATCACTTTTTCTAAAAAAATAAAAACTGAAACTCTTTTTTAAACTATCACTAGTAAACGCGAGCAAATTCCGTTAAATTCCACTACAGATAGCTTATCTTTTGACAGATAGGCCTATTTCGTCTGCGACTTACAGACTTCTTCAGTGTCGAGTACTCGACTCCTTATGTTATAGTACATTCAGACTCGATAAAAGAAAAAAAATGTGTATATCAAAAAACTTAGGTTAAGTAGACAATGCATTCCTAAAATTTTAGTAGTTTGTGTTGTTTTGTATGGTGTTGGAATATTTCTTCAAGTTATGCCTCAACATAGTTAAGTCAGAAGTTTCGCAGTGTTGATTATATGTGGTCATTATTTGATTTAATGTTCGTCCGATAATGATTTGTTATGCATAAATTCCTACTTCTAAGTTGCCGAGAAGGAATATAGAAGTTGAGTTTTGATAAAATTTTAGTTGAATCAATTCGCTGCGAAACGATATCGTTAAAAAATGAAACCATTGCAAATTCACGACGCTGCGTCAGTGTTTGTATATTGATGAACATACAGCGCGCTTCATTTGATGGAAGAGGAAATGTTGTCCACCCTTATTTCTTAAGAGCATATAATAGAAATTGTTTTTGTACGGATTCTTTTCGGCCAATATGCGTTTTATGAAATGGGGACCCGACTATACTACAGTATTCCAGAATAGACCTAACATAAACAACATATAATGTTTTTATTGTGTAGGGATCAACAAAATTGAGGCTAAAGCGTTTTATAAAGCCTAGCATATTATTTGCCTTATATATAATTGTGCTATAATGGTCATTGAAATTTAGTTTAGAGTCTAAGATAACTCCTAAATCCCTAACTCTTTCAAATTTTCCAACAACTTGATTTCCTAATGAGATAAATATAATTGGTGTGTTTCGTTTCTGCTGAATGATATTAAATTACACTTTTTTTATACTTAGTTGCAGTAGGCTTTTCGAGCACCATGTGTGGAATATTTGTATTTCTTTCTGGAGTATGTTGATGTCCTCCTGGTTTCTTATTTCCATGAAAAGTTTCATGTCGTCGGCATAAATAAGCACTCTTATTGTTTTCAGAATGAAGTAAATATCGTTTACATATAGATTAAAAAGCAGTGGTCCCAAATGAGAGCCTTGGAGGACACCTGAAGTGACTTGAATAGGATTTGATTTCTTTTCGTTGAATTTTATTGTTTGTTGGCGGTTTGTTAAATATAATTCAAGCCATTTCAGAAGTCCTGGCTCAATTGCTATTTTTTGCAGTTTAAACAGCTACATTGGTATATCAATGCGATCACATGGTTTGCTAAAGTCTGTATACAGAGCTTCTACGTGGTTTCCATTATCCATTGCATTCAATGAATAATCTATAAATTCAAGTAGATTTGTCAACGTCGAACGCCCCTTAAAGAAGCCATGTTGCACGTAATTCTATTTTTGATTTGGAGGAATAATTTTTCATTGATAATTGCTTCAAAAAGTTTTGGAATGCAAGAGATAATGGCTGTACCACGATAATAACGTATGTCAGATCTACGAGCAGATATAAAGATAGGCACTGAGAATGAGCTTTTCCATATTTTAGGAAAATTTCCAGATTCCAATGACATACTGAAGAGCCAAAATAATGGATCAGTTAGCTCTGTTGCGAGATTTTTCATAAATAATATTTTATGAACGTGTCGTATAAGTTTCATGAAAAAAAAAATTGCAAAGAGATCACAATTTTTTTTTATCCTAGACATTTTCGTTGCATTATTGAAGGAAAGCTGTGGAGATCGCAGCAAGCCATGCTTGGAATCTGACGTGTTTTGTTTTTGCTGCGTCTTTTTCGCAAAAAATAAAATCAAAAATAAATTCGTAATTCAACCAAAACGAACAGTGAAATCATAAAATCTCCACGTGTTTTGTGTAAGATGTAGAGAATATAATCGATTCCTTCCCGAAATATGTGATGGTTGGTAGTTTTTCCCCGTTTTTGTTTTGTTTTTTTGTGATTCGCCTCCGCACCCGGAGGAAGAGTTAATATCAGCTTAGTTGTGTTTGTTAATGCTGTTAGTATTGTGCCACGCGGACAAAAATGATTAAAATAGAGTATTTTTCCGCCTTATCGCGAGTGAATTGATGATTATAAGCAATTTAGAAGTCGATATAGAGTCGCCTCATAGCGAGAGATTTTGATTATTGACAGAGTGTGGAGAGAGAAAAAAGAAAACCAGTGCAATGTAGAATACGGCCATTTGATGGTCAGAAGCAAAGAACGAAGCTTATGTGCAAGCGCATGTGAGTGGCTGGCATATAATTTCAGATGCACTCATCACAGATGGAGAGCTGTGCAGTTTATTTTCTTTTGTAGCACAATGATTGTGATTTTTCAAGTTAAATTATTCCTGCAAGTTTTTTTTTCACCTGTGATTTTCATTGTATCGCATTTTTGCGCGAAATTCTAATTGTGTTCGGGCTGTTTCATTCGAAAAGGATGATGTGAAAATATTTGCCCAATAGCGGAGTGCTACTTCTGTAGCGACATGAATGCATCCTTTAGCATAACAGGGAAGCCGTCCAAATGAAGACTGTTCATCAAAAATAATTTCCGGTGAGATCTATCTGATTATAACTAAATTTGAACGAAGCTTCTAAATACGTGCATCTTCAAAACAATAAGAATTGCTGATGGAAGTGTATGCACAGTACCTATATCCATTTGATGTTTGTACTGTGTCTATGCGGGGCTTGTTGTAAGTGAAAGTGACCTCAGAATGGACGTGAGTAATTAGGCATTCTGAAATGGGTCACTGGAACCCAACCCTTCCATCTCCCGGGCTAAAAATGTTTTTCGAATTGATACTAAGTGAAACTATCCTTTTCCGCAAGGGTCAGATGGACCCCTGGCTACGCTCCTAGACACTGCTCTAGCCACGGTGTCCTGTTGGGGTGGGCTCGACAACAGCCTCTTTGCTGATAGTTTTAACAGGGTCGTTTATGAATTATCATGTTCCTGGAAGAGACTGGTAAATTTCGGTGGACTTGCTTCCCTCGTGGTTTTTGGGCTGAATTTACACAATTTTACATAACAAGAAAACAAGCGAAAGAAACACACAAAATGGAATGTAATATATATATACTAGTCACGAATCAATTTAGTTCAGATAAGAATAGAATTTATACAGAGCAATTTTTGATATAAAATTTATTACCGTGCATCTCAGGAATACTTGCGGTCTATCACTCTTCATTGTCTCATCATCTTCTCATTAGAGACACTTTTTCGTTGCGGCCGATCGATGGACGGTGGTCGACATGCAGCAATCAGGAATAGCATTGGCGATCTCGGTGAAGGCGACGACAGCAGTGAGGGGTATTCTCTTCTTGGCGGTAGGGCTTGGCATCAATATACCGTGCCTTGGCGACACTTGAGTTTCGTTCTCAGTCTTAGCAAGGGAACCACGGGTAACACTACTGCCAATGTGTAGCGGTTGGCAAATGTTCCGCTGGTCCAGGGAGTGGTACTTTTCGCACGCGCACTATCACTTTTGGGGTCCTATCCGAGCGAGAAGAAACCGTGACTTTTCTTAACACCATGTGCTTGTCGCTTCTGTCCACAATGCGCACTATTTAACCGTCAGCTCGGACCCTTAACGATCGTCACAGTTCAAGTTATTGCACTACGCTCGCTCGGATTGATTCGGTACGATAATGACCAAGCCGGCTTAGCTCGATCAGGTTTAACTTTTATTCACTTTTTGGGTGCCTTTTTCACCTGATCGTCCGTAGTGCAGCCGAGCAATGATCCGTACCACATTTAAACGTTCAGTGAATTTTTAATTTGTTATGGTATTTTAGCTGTAAGTTTTAATTCACTTGGTTTTAGGATTTAATGTAGTTTGTAGGTTTTAGACTTTACTTAGCACAAACTCGCGGAACTACGAAACACAACGGACGGGCGTATTCGCAGGTGTTACCACAATTCTTCACTCCGCTGGACCGGATCAAAAACTAAGAGACCGCCCTATTCTTTCCTGGCCTTTTATCTCATCTTCTCGTTGATCCAGTAATGCCCGGTACATTTAGTTGCGTTTCTCGATGCGGTATTTTTAGTACTATTGGGCGGGCTTTGGTTGGTGTTGTACTTTTTATCAAATTTGAATTCAAATCATTTTAAGAGACTAGATTGCATGCAAAATCTGTACATATTTTAAACCCTAAGTGCTTGTTTTCTTTTATCTGCTTTATTCAACGCATAATTTAGTTTGATAAATATTCTTTTCGATAAATAATTTAATGTAAATAAATAACTGAATAAATAATGTAAATAAATATTTGAATGAACAATGTACATAAATATTTGATCAAATAATGTATACAAATAAATTGATAAATTTTGTAAATAATATTTCTTCATCAGCACCAACCAGGAGGTAAACAAACAATTACATCAATATTTACAATGTCATCTTTTATTTACGATCATTGTTTATGTACACCCTAAAACTATTATATACAAAATAAACATCAATCAAACATATAAATGTGGACCACAGACATTTATTTTATATGTAGACATTTAATAATAAATTAGTAAACATACACACGTACATATATTAACAATTTATATTTTGTGGTCTGAACAAAATAGGCCCAAGAACCAAGGAATCTGAATGTAACCCTAAAGTTGCGTGTTACAAATCGACAACAGTTCGTTTAACTGCAAACATACTTCTTCCTTTAAAACACTGCCGGACGGTGTGCGTTGAGTTACACATACACACACACACACACACACACACACACACACACACACACACACACACACACACACACACACACACACACACACACACACACACACACACAAACACACACATTATGGAAGGAAAGTTGGCTGATTTTAAATTACTTTTTACGTAATTAAAGAAGTTCTTTGGACAACAATTTCTTTCAGATTCTGTTTTTGCATTATATTCTGCAAATGCATTTCTGATAGTTAAATTCAGTTGATCGCATATGTCCAAATAGTTAGCTCAATCTTCCCTGCTGTTATATATTTTGTATATTTTATGAGCTTTTTGTTTTAGGTTCTTAAGATTTTTTTATGTCTGTTGGATCAGACTGCATTCTTTGGGTTTCTGAGACATCATTTTTTCTTTACACGTATTTCTAGGGGAATAATTTCCAATACAATTTTGTAGAAGATATCTTAAGCAGTTTCGATATTTCCTTCATTCCTAAGCATTGTTAGCCAATTGACACTGTTCACCCCAAGTTTAATAGTTTCGTAGTTGGCGGACCTGTATTCAAAAACTTCCTCGTATTCACAGTCGTTGGGTCTTTGATGTTCATGCATGAACAAAGAATATTCGATTGCTGTGTGAAACGCTTCATATTTCCATAAGGGAGTCAATGATTCGGTCTCACAGAAATCTTCATAAATATTCGTTAACAAAAAGTCCAAAAAGCGGTTTTGTTGATTTTTTAGGTTCTTGATTTGGTTAAGACCCAAAGTGGCAATTTTGTCAAAAATGAACTGTAATGTTTCATTATCCCCAACGACTGGGAGTAGGATGCATTCATTTTCACTGTCTGGAATAAAGTCGGCATGGCGTTGATTGGTGATTCCTAGCAGAAGAGTGGGTTTGTAGGAATGTCTCTAACATTCCTTTCAAAATGTTTGCCAATTGGCAGCCGGCTAAAAAAGTTTTAGATTTTCATTCGTCGCATACCTTATGCTTTGTGTACAATTTCTAACAAGGCGCGGAAATTTAAACGGTCTCTATATTTTCCCGAAGCGCACTCATAAAGCAAGCTGACGGAAAAAGCAGCATGCCAAATTGAAACTATAAAAATGGCTACCGTCACGGAAAAATGAAACACTGTACGCTAATAACTCCATCGTTTCCTGACTGAGTGTTGAGATTTTTGCAGTAATCAACTTTACATTTTACGACTGCCATTTATTAGCCCAAGTATCTTAATTTTACAAACAAACGATGAATATCATCCAATCGGTGCAAAATCATCCATCGGTGTTGGAAAATTAAACGAATGTTGCATTCCAATTAGTACTGCTCAGAACAGTTGTTCTGTTGTGTTAACAATTCTCGTTTGATAGAGTTTTACTTCTAGAAATAAATAAATTCCAAATCTAAGTTTCATGAGATTTAACAAAACTTCAACTTTTTTTTCTTTGTTAGATGTTAGATTATGACATAGGAAACTTTATCGTAACAATCCTATACCGAAACAAATTAAACGCTTTAATGTAGTCTACGTCATCCAGTCGTGTCTTAAACACAACCCCACTGACTTTTTTCTTCTGTATGAAGACATCACTCAGAAGATAAGAATAGCTGTTTGAAATTAAATCATATAAAGACTGTTCCGAAAAATACAAATACACTTTCGTTCTCGAGTAAAAAAATTGGACAACTTTTTTAAATTTTTCAACACTATCCGCTAGTTTCAGGTGTTTTCTCAGCTTCGCCTTCGTCTCTGGGCAGTTTGGTGGATTCATCTCCTTTGATACAAATACGACAAATACGGTCCTTTTGTACCACTCTAGTGCATATTTAGAGTAATGGCAGGAAGCAAGATCAGGCCAAAAGATTGTAGGCTTGTTATGCTGTTTGATCAAGAGTAGCAACTTTTTTTTGCAGACACTCTTTCACGCATTTTTGACCATTCATTGTGCCTGTCGTTATGAATGGAGGAGATAATTTTCCACATCCACATATGGCCGGCCACACCATTTCCTTCTTGCCGAATTTTTCGGTGTAAATGGCTTTCATTGATCCAGGAACATCTTTTCCCATCAGCGAGGTATAAAACTCTGGTCATCGTCCATGATAACACAGCCCTCGCTTTCACAGATTCAGCCTGTTCGGTGCTTCGTTTTGGCTGCTTCTGCTTCCGACGAGTCTGCAGGTAATCCTTGGCACGCATAACGTTAGTTGTCGAAGTACTCGGACACATCTCGGATTGATGCTGAAGGATGACGCTTGAAATAGTCCCTTACCTTTCTGTCGATTGTAGGGTCAGCGGGACCGGGTTTTCTACCCCGTCTCGGAGAATCAACAAAAGAGCACTATTGTTGATACTTCCGGAATGCATTTTGAACTGCTTCGACGCTCACACTTTCTTGCGTAACCAGTTTTCTGTTCGAAAGATCACTGACGGTGCACCATTTGTGCACAATCCGTTTACTTTGTTCGTGAGAAAAACCACGCATATTCGAACTTCCGTGCGGAATATTGAACAAAAATGACAACATCAGTTTAATTTGGATGTAAGCAACAGGACGCAGCCAAAAGTTGGTTGAATATTGCACGTATTTTGAATTGACGGTTAATCATTAGTGTATTTATAACTATTGGAACAGTCTATATGTAACATATATTTTAAATTTTTATAGATGAAAATCTTTAACACTCCATGAATTTTAAAAAAAAGAGTGTTCCGATCAAAATTTGGTCAAACAGTAATGTGTGTAAGTCGATCAAAGTTTTTAAGTCTTTTTTTTTCTTTTTTTTTTCTTTTTCTTTTTTTTTCTTTTTAATGCAGAATACAGAAGAAATATTAAGCTAAGCTACCTTTTTCCGAATGCGAATTGCCGCATAGCATAGAATTAAACTTACGATGAAACTTCAAACTTACTTCAAAAGTTGAACAAAAGTCCAATCAAAAATTCATTTAATAGGAAATTCTTGACGCAGAAGACCTTTTGAAATACGACACTTAGATAAATAAACTTAAGAATTACATAAGGTTCAACTTTCAATGCTTTGAAATTTCAAAAACCTGAATGGATTTGGTTTTACACGACGTTGTTCTTGTACGCCTTTAAGCTTTCCTGTCTAAAAGTGTTGATATATACTAGTGGTCAAGTCACTGAAGCTATAACCTCAACGTTCAAGGTTTGAATCCAGGCTGCTTCATATTTTTATTTTTTCAACATCAGTATATTTCATGGAGCAAATTATTGAAATTCATAATGATTTCATGTGGCAAATAATCATAATACATTCTTATGAATATCGAAAGTTTATTTTGTTTAGTGTACCAACAAAACTGATATTAGAACAGAGGAGAAAAGGCAATGGCAATTTTCGTTTGGCTCATCCCAAGTACGGGTCTGGGAAAGATACGGAACCCTTTCGAAGTCATTTATTTTCCTGGTTGGATTCGTTTGTAGAGAGGCAGAAGAGGCAGCAGAAACGAGATTTAAAAGTCACGTAATTTCATTTTGTCAGTTTGCTTGTTCCAATTCATCTGGCTGGTCTTGAGATTCAATATTGCAATATGCTGTCGGGAAATGGAAAGTAAAATGCTTCCGCGAAAAAGGATAGAGCAGCGGGTCTTAACCAAGCACAGAATACGGCTGGGAATAATTTGATGTCAACGATGGGCTCAATTTAAAAGGGAAAATCCTGGGGAGGCTCAGATTTTTCGAATTAAGTTGAAATGCTAGCTGACCCTAATTAAATACATGTTTTATTATCAAAAGCGAATGAACAACAATCTAATCACAATCTTCAACAATTTCTTTTCAGGTAATTGTCAATCAATTAATGAACATCCAACGGTAAAAAGTAAGTCTAATATTCAAATATTCCCTGCTTTTAACCCTGTGAGTTGTTTCCAATTCAAGGTCAGTCCATAACGGTGACCACTCAAACATCCGGATACATTCAAAACCATGGATCCAAAGATCAGGACGCCGCACACTGATGCCCAAGGCGCAAAAATGTGATCAAGATTATTTTGAACCCAAAAACTACGTTTTTTTTTAATATTGTGTTTTCAGCAAAGTTTTTTCATTAATTATTCTCCATCTTATGAAGTTAAAAATTTGGTGATTAATCACCCTATGAGTGAGAAAACGAATTTTGTTTTTTGATATTTGCTTATAAAAAAAAACTTTATTCGACAAAGTTAAGGTGAATTCAATATAAAAAAACTTTGCCAAAAACAGACCATTTTCAGAATTTCGAAATTTGCCAAAATTTGTGTGTTTTCATATGATAAACAAAAGTGTAGAACATTTCAAATTTGCAGAAAATCACCACGAGATGTTAAATTCAAAAAACTGAATTTAAGGGATGTTCAATAGAAAACTCCCCATATTTACATTAAAACCAATAGACAGGTGTATGCAGGCTTCGGCAAAGTGGTTTAGGGCCGGTTCATAAACCACGTAGACTCATTTTTGAAAATCTCAGACCCACCCCCCTCCCCACTCGTAGACTTTTCTCCATACAATTTTTTGAATTTTTTTATGGAGCGTAGACTTTGTTCAAAAAACCACCACCCCTACCCCATCCCCCCAAAAAAGTCTACGTGGTTTATGCATAGCCCCTTTATATTAAATTTACTATAACTTTGCCGAATGAAGTTTATTTTTATATGCAAAAATTAGAAAACAAAATTAGTTTTCTCACTCATAGGGTGATTAATCACCTAATTTTAAACTTCATTAGACGGAGGATATAGGAATCCTGCCTTCAAAAACTCCCAGATGCCAAATGTGGTTTCATTAACTTGATTAGTTCTCGAGTTATGCAGAAATTTGTGTTTAATTGGTATGGGAGCCCCCCCCCCCCCCACTTCAAAATGAGGAGGGGCTTGAACTGTCATAGGAACATTTCTTGCCTCCAAAAACTTCAACCTTCCAAATTTGGTTTCATTTGCTTCACTGGCTCTCGAGTTATGCTAAAAATTGTGTTTCATTTGTATGGAAGTCTCCCCTTCCAGATGGCGGAGGGGTCTCAAACTACCGTAGAAACATTAATTGCCTTCAAAATTCCCGCATGCCAAATTTGGTTCCATTTGCTTCATTAGTTCTCGAGTTATGCAGTAATTTCAGTTTCATTTGTATGAGAGCCCCCCCCCCCCTCTTCTAGAGAGGGGAGGGATCTCGAACCACCATAAACACATTTCTTGCTTCCAGAAAACTCTACATGGAAAATTTGATTTTTTTTTACTTGATTAGTTCTTGAGTTATGCAGAAACTTCTGTTTTATTTGTTTGGGAGCCTCCCTTTCCAGAGAGGGGAGGGGTCTCAAATTACCATAGAAACATGTTTTGCTTCTAAAAACTCGCACATGCTAAATTTGGTATCCTTTGCTTGATTTGTTCTGGAGTTATGCAGAAATATGTGTTCCATTTGTACGGGAGCCCCTCCCCTTTCACAGAAGGGAGGGGTCTCTTACTACCTTAAGAACCTTCTCCGGTCCTAAACAAAATTTGACGCCGATCGGTTCAGTAGTCTCCGAGTCTATAAGGCTCAGACAGACAGACAGATAGAAATTCATTTTTATATATGTAGATAGATACACTCAGTAGCAAAAAAAAACCGAGCAAAATAAACCATAAACCGTCATATTCATCCTTCTGTAACTTTGTCAATTATCAATATTATTGGCTGAATTTTTGAAAGAACTATAATGAATGTATTGTCCTTATGTGAACAAAATTTCACGTTGATAAAATTTATAAATTTGAAGTTTTGATAACATTTGTCAAAATTATCGTTTTTGGGCATACCAATTTCAAAAATACGTTCTTTTGTGAAAAATTTAGGTAGCATAATAAAAATTTCAGCACAGTCTAAAAAAGTATAGAAAATAATGTTGTCAAAATTTGAACTATTTCCTTCTAGTGGTTTGGACCACAGCTGGCGTCAAAGTTGACGCACCAACATGAGTATTTCTCTTTTTCACACGGTATTGACCTTGCTGAAATATCAGGGCAAAAAAAAAAGCCGAGGCGAGTTCTACTAATAATACTGTGTAATACTGTAAACGTAGTTTTCACAAACCAATACATATTGTATGCCATATTTTAAAGTTCTTCATGGGTTACCCTTGTTATTTCGTTAATATCAAGCGTAACAAATCATGTGTATTAACAAGATGAATTCGCCTCGGCTTTTTTTTGCACCGATATTTCAGCAAGGTTAATACCGTGTGAAAAAGAGAAATACTCATGTTGGTGCGTCAACTTTGACATTAGCTGTGGTCCAAACCACTGGATGGAAACAGTTCAAATTTTGTCCACATTATTTCCTATACTTTTTTAGGCTGTGCTGAAACTTTTATCATGCTACCTAAATTTTTCACAAAAGTACGTATTTTTGAAATTGGTATGTCCAAAGACGACTTTTTTGACATATGTTATCAAAACTTCGAATTTATAAATCTTATCAACATAAAATTTTGGTCACAAAAGTTCAATACATTAATTATAGCTCTGTCAAAAATTCAGTAAAAAAAATTGAAAATTGACAAAGTTACAAAAGGTTGAATATGACGGTTTATAGAAGGAAGATTTTGCTTGGCTTTTTTTTGCTTCTGAGTGTAGATAGATTAGATGTACTGGCTGAGTGAAGGAGCTAGGCCGATGTTACATCTCGTGCCCCTTTATAAAATCTGAGGGATTGTTTGAGATTTGGCAACCACAAGCGGCTTGCTAGTGTTTAAGGTTGAAGACATCGTAATTATTTTTCGAAATCAATTATTGCATTGTCCTTGTATTGGTAAATTTATTTGAACATATGTGTGAGGAAACGAAAATCAAAATCTATTCGTAAGCTTACCACTACACGTGTATCCGTGTTTGAGACATGTGTTTTCGTGGGAAGTACTGAAATTTCCTGCAATATCTATTTATTTTAATAACTCACGAGGTGAAATTGCTTCCGTATCGCTTTTCGATACATGGGTTTTCATGTCACATATGCTGAAAAATTAATTCAACAGTAAAATTTAGCATGGATTACAGTAGTTTATTATACAAACCATCGGGTATACAACAAAAGAAATTATTATTAAGTGAAATCAAATTAGATTTTTTTTCAACGTCTTGTCTGTAGAACCAATCACATCAGCTGTGAACCTTGAGTATGAGTCTAGCTTACTTTGGCAAACTCTTCCATCTCTGCCGTTGTTAGCATCGTCTTAATTTTTCTCCTAGATTCTTCGGAAAGCTAGAATAAGTAATTAAAGTATGGATCAAAGGGTTTGAACCAGCATGAATATTTTGAAATAATTCTTACAGAATAGCTTTGAATCTTTGCTGGTATGTCATTATCAAAATAAAAAATTGTTTCGTTTATAGCCAGTGCTACTTCTCCGTAGTCTCTTTCCTCAAACGTCGATTTGGCTGCCTTTCTGCTTGGTTTCAGCTTGATTTTTTCTTGTACTAATTTTATTTGTTCTCGATCAGCAACAAACTTGCTCAGTAAAGCTCCAAGATCACATCCAGCATACGGGGGCTTATATTTGTTATGCTGTATTCTTCGCTATGCTGAAGAGCGGGAATCCATACACGATCTGGTTGAGAAAATCTTCCGGGTTGGAAATTTTCTCGACTTCCTTCGGCATAGAGTATTATTGTGCTTATCACACAATATGCAAATTCATGAATTGTGTTGGTATCGAAGCTCGTAATTAATAACGGTGAAAGTGCATCTAGAACATTAAGTTGTGAGTAGGCAATAAGCTAATTGTGAAAGCAATAAGCTTGACAAGTGAAGGAAGCAGGAAAAGGTCTGAAAAAAGCATCGAAAATTTTCAAATCTTGTTGCACCCTTACTTGCATGAACAAACATCTTCCATAGTGCACTGATGAAACAACTCTGCTGAGGATGTACTCTTCTATAAGGCGAAGGAGTCTCAAACCACCATAGAAACATTTCTTGCATTCAAAAACCTCCACCTGGTTCAATAAGCTTGATTCATTCCCGAGTTATACAGGGCCTCGAGTCACCTTAGAAACATTGATTGCCTTCTTAAACCTTCACATGCCAAATTTAGTACCATTTGCTTGATTAGTTCTCGAGTTGTGCAGACATTTCTGTTTTATTTGTATGAGAGACCAACCCCCTCTTAAAGAGGGGGAGGGATCTTGAACTAAAATAGAATTATTTCTTGCCTTCAAAAACCTGTACATGCCTAATTTGGTTCCATTTGCTTGATTGGTTCTTGAGTTATGCAGAAAGTTGTATTTCATTTGTATGGGAGCCTCTTTAAAAGATAGGGGAGGGGTCTCGAGTCACTTTAGAAATATTTCTAGCTTTCAAAAACCTTCACCTGCCACATTTGGTTCAATTTGCTTGATTAAGTTTCGAGTTATGCAGAAATTTGTGTTTCATTTGTATGGAAGCCCCCCCTTCCAGAATGGGGAGGGGTCTCAAACTACTATTGAATTTTTTTTGTTTCTGAATATCCCTGCATGCCAAATTTGGTTTATTTTGTTTGATTAGTTTTAGAGTTATGCAGAAATATGTGTTTCATTTGTATGGGAGCCCCCCTTTTCAGAGAAGGGAGGGGTCTTTTACTATCTTAAGAACCTTTCTCAGCCCCAAAAACACCTCCATACAAAATTTCACGCTGATCGGTTTAGTAGTTTTCGAGCCTATGAGGTTCAAACAGACAGACAGACAGACAGAAATCCATTTTTAGATGTATAGAAGACTAGCTGAACTCGGTGCGTGCGCTGCTACGCTTGCAACTAAATGAATGGAAAATTTAATATAACTGGCACGTTTATGGTTTTTTTTCGAAATGAGTTTTTTTTTTTAATAAACTTTCAAACTTCTATCAAAACATGCTTCTAACCTGAGAAATACACGTTTTGTGTTTACGTAACCAGGATAGTTATCATTTTTGGTAGATATTTGTGTTTCATTTGTATGGGAGCCCTCCCTTCCAGAGGGGGGTGGTTTCTCTAACCACCATACAATCATTGCCTTCAAAACCCCCCGGGACCGGATGGTATTCCGAACCTGGCCATCAAGACGGCTATCTTGCTGGATCCCGGAATGTTCAGGGTGGTGATGCAAAAGTGTCTGGACGAGGGCGTCTTCCCAGACGCCTGGAAAATTCAGACCCTTGTGTTGCTACCAAAGACAGGGAAGCCACCAGGAGATCCATCGGCATATAGACCAATATGTCTGTTGGATACAGCGGGTAAGGTGCTCGAGAGGGTAATCCTCAACAGACTGACAACATACACGGAGGGTATACGCGGTCTGTCAAGTAATCAGTTTGGCTTCCGTAAAGGGAAGTCGACGGTGGATGCCATCCTGTCCGTCACCAAGACGGCCGAGGTGGCAATCCAGCGCAAGAGGCGAGGAGTACGATACTGTGCGGTGGTCACCCTTGACGTGAGGAATGCGTTCAATAGCGCCAGTTGGGCGGCTATCGCCGACTCGCTCCAACGCCTTCAGGTTCCTGGGTACCTGTACAAGATTCTCGGAAGCTACTTCCAGAATCGCGTACTGGTATATAATACAGAGGCAGGCCAGAAACGTGTGCAGATCACCGCAGGCGTCCCGCAAGGTTCGATCCTGGGTCCGGTGTTATGGAACACGATGTACGACGAGGTACTGCGGCTTGAGTTCCCGAGCGGGGTAAAGATCGTCGGGTTCGCAGACGATATCACCCTGGAGATATGTGGTGAATCCATCGAGGAGGTCGAGTTAACGGCCTCACACTCCATTGGCATTGTGGAGAGATGGATGAGCTCCAGGCAATTGGAGCTAGCCCACCATAAGACCGAGGTCACAGTGGTGAACAATCGAAAATCGGAGCAACATGCGACGATTAGTGCAGGTAACTGCACAGTAGAATCGAAGAGGTTCTTGAGGTATCTTGGGGTTATGATCGACGACAAGCTGTCCTTTGTCAGTCACGTCGATTACGCTTGCAAGAAAGCCTCTATGGCTATATCGGCATTATCCCGCATGATGTCGAATAGCTCGGCGGTGCAAGGGAGTAAGCGTAAACTCCTGGCCAGTGTCGCCCTGTCCATACTTAGGTACGGCGGGCCGGCATGGATCACCGCCTTGAGTACCAAGAGCTACGCAAATAAGCTCGAGAGTACACACAGGCTTATGTGCCTAAGAGTGGTGAGTGCATACAGAACGGTATCACGCGACGCGGTCTGCGTCCTAGCGGGGATGATGCCAATAGGCATCGTCATAAAAGAGGACGTAGAGTGCTTCGAGCAACGTGGAACAAGAGGTATCCGAAAGACCACTAGAGCCGCATCCATGGTTAAGTGGCAGAGGGAATGGAACAACTCCACCAAAGGTCGGTGGACCCACCGACTAATCCCGGAATTAACCGGGTGGGTCGGTAGGCGACACGGTGAAGTGAACTTCCACTTAACGCAGATATTGTCTGGCCACGGCTGTTTTAGACAATACCTGCATAAATATGGGCATGCACAGTCCTCCGCATGCAGTGAGTGCGCGGGAGTCGAAGAAACTGCAGAACATGTGTTTTTCGCATGTCCTCGCTTCGACGGCGCGAGATCCGGCATGATGGCCGTATGCGGTCGCGACACGACTCCGGATAACTTGGTCCAGAGGATGTGTCAAGACCGGGACGTCTGGGACGCGGTATGCGTAGCAGCCTCCCAGATCGTCCTTGATCTCCAACAAAAATGGCGAAACGACCAAAGGCAGGTCGCAGGGACCACCTAACTACTAAAGCCCTAAGTAGTTAGACATAGTGGGTGCTGAACAAGCACAATAGCCCCCTCCCCGAAGTAATACCGAAAGGTGGTTCCGGGGAGGGACCAGGGCTAAAGGCACGGGTGGGTTTTTAGTGGGTCGAGGAGTTGGCACCCTCATCCCCACACCCTGAGTTCTTCAGGTGTCTGGTTGCAGATTTTCCATCCCGTCTAAAAAAAAAAAAAAAAAAAAACCCCCCCCACCCAAATTTTGTTCCTTTTTTTTTATTATTTCTCAAACCACCCCCCCGGGCCCCACAATTAAAAAAAAAATTTGAGTTTCATTTGTAGCCCAACATTGTAGCCCAACAATAGAAACATTTCTTGCCTTCGAAAACCTCCACATGTCAAATTTGATTCCATATAAATGATAATTTCTCGAGTTATTCAGAAATTTGTGTTTCATTTCTATATGAGCCCTCCTTTAAGAGAAGTCACCTTAGAAACATTTCATGCCTTCAAAAACCTCCCCCTGCCAAATGTGGTTCCATTTACTTGATTAGTTCTCGAGCTATGCAGAAATTTGTGTTGCATTTGTATGGAAACCCCCCTCCCTCCCCCTTCCAGAGTGCGGAGGAGTCTCAAACTTCCATAGAAACATTTTTCTCCTCCAAAAACCTCCACATGCCAAATTTGATTCCAAATGCTTGATTAGTTCTCGAGTTATGCACAAATTTGTGTTTCATTAGTATAAGAGCCCCCCTCTTACAGAGGGTGGAGGGGTCTCGAGTTACCTTGGAAACATTTTTTGCCTTCAAAAACCTCTAACTGTCAAATTTAGTTCCATTGACTTGATTAGTTCTAGAGTTATGCAGAAACTTGTGTTTCATTTGTATGGGAGCCCCCCCCCCCTCCTACCAGATAGAGGGGATGGGTCTCGAACTACTGTGGAAACATTTATTGCCTTTAAAATCAACGCAAGCCAAATTTGGTTCCATTTGCTAGAGTTATGATGAAATTTTAGTTTCATTTGTATGACAGCACCCCTTCTAAGAGAGGGGAGGGGTCCCAAACCACCATAGAAACATTTTTTGCCACCAAAAAACCCCACATGCCCCCCCTCCCCCCGCTTTCAGAGGAGGGAGGGGTCTCTTACTATCTTAAGAACCTTTCCCGGCCCCAAAAACCCCTGCATACACATTTTCACGCCGATCAGCTCAGTAGTCTCCGAGCCTATTAGGTTCAGACAGACAGACAGACAGACAGAAATCCATTTTTATACTAGCTGAACCCGGTGCGTGCGCTGCTAAGCTTGCAACTAAATGAATGGAAATTCAATAGAACTGGAAAGGGGTTCAAACTTCTATCAGAACATGCTTCTTATCCGAGAAATACACATGTTGTGTTTCAGTTACCTGGATAATTCTCATTTTTGGTTGAAATTTGTATTTCATTTTTATCATAGCGCCCCCATCCAGAGGGGGGAGAGGTCTCAAATCACCATACAATCATTGCCTTCAAAACCCCCCACATGCCAAATTTGGTTCCGAGTATTGCAGAAATTTGTTTTTCATTTGTATGAGTGCCCCCCTTACTATCTAACATATTGTTAAAACTATATTGGAGATTGTTAGTTCATAGTTGTCAACTATTAGGGTAAGTTTCGTTACAATAAAGGAACCGGTCGTCAACAATGAGGGAAATGGTCCAGGAATGGTTTGTGATTATGCGGGAGTTTATCCATTAATCCATTAAAAGCATGTTAACCCATTTATAGCATGTGATAACCACACTATTAAAACTCATTCATGAATGAATTCATTCTCTAGTTGCGTATCTCTAAAATAACACTTACCTAACTTAGCTAACAGAGGAATATTTGTGAGATCTGAAATCCACTGATCCTTAAAATACTGGATCGTTTCGACGGTGGATTCCATCACCAGTAGTCGATGATCGATATGAAATTTGCATTCAAATCACAACAATTTTTCCACTCATCAGATTCAACGGTAGAAAAACATTTAAAAATTTGTTCACTGAATAATTCCCCAGTTGATAATGGTGCACAATTCCATTTAACATTTTCATCTTCACGTTTTTAATAACAATCACTTCTCACTGGATCTTCGACAAACAAAACACTTTGATCCGTTGATGAGTGTCGAATATCGATCCAACGATAAATATTCTTCCTGATCACTCCCGCTCAACTGTTCCTGCGCAAACCGCTTCGTTGCTTCGCGAATTAACGCCGCCCGTTGTGCTTTCCTTTTCTGCCGCATTACTACTCACTGGAATTAATTTTAATTATTGACAAAGTTACGCTCGGTCTGTGCAAAGATTGTTTACAAATTGATAGGAGGAAACTGGGCGGAACGAAAATATCAGCTGACGAGCATAGTTGCCAACTCAGGGAAGAATATTATTTCTTTCAAAATTGTTGCTCATGGTAGATTATGTTACATAGCAAATTAGCGAATATTTTGCTTCCAACTCAATAAATATATCATAAGACATCGAAAAACATCTGAAACAACATGTTTTGTACAGATGTATCTCAGTTTTTGAACATGCCAAAACCCATCAGTTAAAAATATCAAGATGTAAATCTGGCAACTGTCGATGATCGATGATTCTCTGGCTCGCTTGAAGCGTAGTGTGTGTGCTGTCGAAAGTGTGGCTTATATTGTTGAGAATCTCGAAGTTGCAATGCGCTCAAATGGATTGTGAATTTTTACTTGGGGCGCGAGTGATTTTATGAGTTGCGCTGTTCTGCTACATTGACAATACAGTGGCCTGGCCTGTTTCTCGTTTGGAAATTTCGGAAGCAGTTTTCTCATTTAAAAGTGCTTGAAGGAACAAAAAGTGAATTTTCTTAGGAAGAAAAATTCAGCACGAGAGCTGTGAATCCCTTTAAAAGCTGTGAAAATGTGGAAATCAACCAGAATGATTTATGGAAAAATTAAGTGATGGGTCCTTGTAATAGTGTTAGTTTGAGAAGCAAATGGCGAGTTTGTGTTGGTGTATTTTGTTAGCGAACCAGGTTTTTAAAAACTACCAGATTAAAGTGAATTCATTGTGTATTGTTTAAAAAAAAATTCTGTGGAAAGTGAGAAAAAAACAATTCTACTCAGTGAACGTGCACAGACAAATTTAAGTCATGATTTATTACCGGAAATTGGCTAAAAAGAAATTTTGACAGGAAGAAGAAGAAAAAGAAGCAGACAATCATCACCATTGCCCAAATAAATTACGACTTCTTCAACCGCAGCCGCATTTTTTTGACACTTAGGGGAAATTTGTATGTTTATTCAGAGAACCGATGCAACAGAGCTACAAAAAGGAAATATCGGACTCGCCAAAACAGTATTTATTGCAGTAATGAACAACGACAACTACAGTGACCGATTTCCTGAGTATTTATAAAGGATATAGAGCAAATTTTATATTTTCATGATGTAACTTTGACGCTATCCTGATAGGTCTGGAACCGGGAGGACTCAGTACAAATGTTTTTGACCACATTCCCACCATTCCACACCAGGATCAACTTAATCCAAAGTGGAAAGAATGTAATATATCATAAAGCTTTATTTTTCTAAATCCTCAGATGAAGCTCCAATACGACAATCAAATTTATGTCCCCTATTCTGGAGCCCTAATAAAATTCCATTTTCCATTTCAAAGTTCAGCACGATCATGAAACTTTTGCTGCCCTATCCGAATTGACCACCTCCCTCACGTGCAGGTGCTGTGCATTCTGAAAACAACCCCGACACAAGTTGCAACCTTGCTCCAGGAGAGAAACGATTCCTCGATCAACATTTTATTACAATACCATTTCGTTAGCATTCCGGTTTTCATTCCGCTGCAATGCGATGGTGTTTCCCATTCACACTAGGGGTAGGAATTTTTTTTCCCTCCCATCCATTCTGCATGCATTCATTTGTTGCATCGGTTTTGCATTTTTCCCAACTTTGCTCCATCGCTGGAAGCGCGGGGTAAAAACGTGAACATTTTCCCATGCACAAACTTACAACCGTATTCCTATCCCTGCTGAGCTGGGTTAGCGTCAGGATAAGCTGAATTTTAAAAACGAAAAAAAAAACCTAACTCTGTGATGAAAATGGTTCAACGAAATGAATAAAGCTAACTCGTAGAACATGAAACGTTCTGAGGATGAAAAAAAAACTGAAACAATTTTCAACATGAATAAATTCATAAATACGATTTTAAATTTAAATTCGAATCTCTCCGTGGCGTATGAGTTTGGGTACGACGAGAGGAAAGCGCCAAAAACAATGCACTCCCGGCCCGAGCAAGAGAATGACAACAAAGGGCGAAAAAATTGAACATGTATCTCTCCCACTCAGGCCAGTCTGCAATCGGCTGGCAAGGGATTTATGGATTGCGTGCCGAGGCGAAGCGATATCCTTTCGTCAGGATCCATGAATAAATTTCCGAAACACTTGTGGGAACGAAAATTTCAATATCCAACTCACTCGGCCAAGTCGGCATATCGTACGCCTTTGTAGCCCGCCAGCGGAACAAGAGAAATCCCAAAGCAATTAAATTTTCCAACCCATGTGATGCCTTGAAGCGCGAAAAAATTACACAGTATCTCAACTTTTTCGTGCCAAAATTTTCGCCGGTGGAAAGTTATGCGGCCGAAAATGTTCAATAAGTCTCACACTCCTCGATTCGAGGGAAAACCGCCGATGTTTGTCAATCTTGCCGCCTCTGCCATGTAGCAAAAACACAAATCCAAACTAACCCGATTTCAGAATCAACCACCGGCGAAGGAAAACATCGACACCGGAGCATGTAAACAAGTTGGGTGAAAACATATTTCCTGTTCCTTGAATCTAGCAACACAAGGATGTGTGCCAAAATTTCCTGTGTTCATCCAGTGTACCGCAAAGAGGACATCGCCGACAAAAATTTGGGTCAACAAGTTGTAAAACTGGCTGGTGCTCATGTTGAAGTCGATGCTCCCATCAGTATGTTGTTATTGTTCCGGCCAAGGCCAGCCGGTTCCAGAATATTGCTACTCGGCCAATAGCCACAACAGCAGCCACCTTCATAGTGGCAGTATGTAATTGCGGTTGTTTTCCAAATCCTTGTTTTTTTTACGCGGTTTTTTTACGCGGTCCGCGTAAAAAAAACCGCGTTATTTCAAAAAACGACGTAAAAAAAGTCAAGGAAATAAAAATTATATTTCATATTCATATTGAAAGTATATGGTCATAAAAATGTATTGGTGGTGGAAAAACATGGTTCCAGTTACATTGGCCACCGGGAATCTGCTACAAATGGATAGAGGTTGTTAATTCAATGTGTGAGCAAAACAGTCCAGAGTAGTTATAGAGAGTTTTTGTCTTGGGCAAAATTTCTCAGGGTGTCATTCGTCGTCTTTTGACATTATCATATTAGTTCCACATCATGCCGCAGAGATGTCGCTGCAGTCTATCTTTTCTAAATTAAGCGCTAGAGATTTGCCGTCTTGGGCAAAGTTTCTCAGTACGTCATTCGTCGTCTTTTGAAATTATCATATTAGTTCCACATCATGTCGCATAGATGGCACTGCAGTCTATGTTTTCTAAATTAAACGCTAGAGATTTGCTGTCTTCGGCAACGTTTCTCAGTATGTTATTTGTAGTATTTTAACATTATCATATTAGTTCCAAATTACGCTGCATAAAACACACAAAAATCTGCTGTAGAAACTACCATTTCGAGGGTTAAATTGAGTTCCAGCACAAACAATTTTCAGCAGACTATAAATGCGTTTAATTTTACCATGACTGCGATGAAGTCATTCATGGTGGGGTTGATATCAACATGAGGTAAGTCAAATGTACCACAAATGTTGAAGGCTTTACCATAAACGTAGTAAAACCACTTAAAAACCATGTTAAAAAAAGAAGTATAGTTTGATATGTTTCCGGTGGAAAAAAACCGCGTCAAAAAAAGTCAGTGTATTTAGGTCACTCCGAGGCCTACTTGTCTGATGAACTCAGGATTACAAGGAACAAACGCTTGAGAAAATTTCAAGCAGTTCGATACACATATTGTTATGGTTCCATTGAAAAATGCCTATGACCAGCCACGGACCCTTGGGGAACCTACTCCGGACTGGCCACTTTCATACATCCGATGGACCCAAAACAAGAAAAGTCAATCTGCTGAAGAAATTTTAAGAAGTTTGATACCCATATTGCTGGATTTCTACCAAAATCCACGATCAGTATCATTACATCAGGACATGCCCGTGAAAATCCGGATTTTCTAGAATTCAGAGTGTTCGAAATGGTCCATCGTGATAATAACTTGATAGAAAAGGAAATTCTCAATCCAAGGAGTCCAAATCTGTTGAAATCGGTTGAAAATTGCCGGAGATGTAGGCATTTTAGTTTTGTAGGTACCCGGGTACCCTGTCGACCTTTTAAGGGGTAAAGAAAGTTGGAACCCCTCCCCCCTTCCTTCTTGCCCGAAAATTCTGTTTACCCCTGCAATCAATTTTGACCGTCATTCTCTTGGATCTGGCAGAGTTTCAACTTCCTACGATTAAAAATCATTGAAATATCGCGAATTGAAATCCAAAAAGGTACCCGGGTACCCTGTCGGACACACAACGGTTAAACAAAATTTCAACCTCATGTGCATGAAATTAACCTGATAAGAAAAAAAGATAAGGCAATACAAGGAAATTAATGTGAAAACAATGATCCTTTGATAAAGAAAATGACTAACGTGAACACTGTTACTAATACAAACTACTTGGGAAAGTCTATTCTATTTCTCAAAATGGTGTTTCCTAAGCGGGCCCTCCGCGTAAAAAAATATCTTTTCCAAATGATGCTTTAGAGAGTTGCCGTTCTCAGTAAAGTTGGTTGAGAATGTAAAATATAGTCACTTGACATTATCAGATTAGCTCCAAATTACGCCGCAAATATGGCGCCGCAATCTAAATTGCCAAATCGTGCTATAGGAAGGTGCTGTGTTTAGAAAAGATGTTAATTGTACATAATAAAGGCATTCAAAATAATCACGTTAGATCCAGATCGTACTTCAGACATGGCGCTGCCATATTTACGGCATAATTTAGAACTAATATGACAATGTCAAAAGACGACGAATGACATACTGAGAAATTTTGCCACGGACGGTAACTCTCTAGCAATGCATTTGGAAAAGATAATCTGCATCGCCATCTCTACAGTATACATAATGTGGAACTAATATAACAATGTCAAACGACGACAAACAACATACTGAGAAACTTTGCCCAAGACGGAAAATCTCTAGCGCTAAATTTAGAAAAGATAGACTGCAGCGCCATCTCTGCGGCATGATCTGGAACTAATATGACAATGTCAAACGACGACAAACAACATACTGAGAAACTTTGCCGAAGACGGCATTTCTCTAGCGCCTCATTTAGAAAAGATAGACTGCAGAGCCATCTCTGCGGCATGATGTGGAACTAATATGATAATTTCAAAAGACGACGAATGACGTACTGAGAAACTTTGCCCAAGACGGCAAATCTCTAGCGCTTAATTTAGAAAAGATAGACTGCAGCGACATCTCTGCGGCATGATGTGGAACTAATATGATAATGACAAAAAACGACGAATGACACACTGAGAAACTTTACCGAAGACAAAAACTCTCTATAACTACTCTGGACTGTTTTGCTCACACATTGAATTAACAACCTCTATCCATTTGTAGCAGATTCCCGGTGGCCAATGTAACTGGAACCATGTTTTTCCACCACCAATACATTTTTATGACCATATACTTTCAATATGAATATGATATATAATTTTCATTTCCTTGACTTTTTTTACGTCGTTTTTTGAAATAACGCGGTTTTTTTTACGTCGTTTTTTGAAATAACGCGGTTTTTTTTACGTCGTTTTTTGAATAACGGTGTTTTTTTTTGGCTTTTTTTTTTTCCGCGGCCTTCCCCTTCCCACACAAAAAACTTCAGTGTTTTTCGGCGCCCACCCACGCACTTTTTCCCCACACCCCCCCCCCGGGAAGGTCAAGGCAGGGACGGATCCGCCACCTTGACTGGCCAGTATATACAATATACAATATACAATGTCATATAAAATAAAATACATAATATATAAAAGGGCTATTATAAAATTAACTGATAATAACAATTCTATTCTATAAAACATGTCTGCAAATTGTTGTCCTACTGCAATTGAAGAGAAGGTTTGCGTATTCAATATGAACCTGAAAATTTAGACAATGTATCATAGCCATGAGAAACAAACTTAATTCAAAATTAGTTTACATAACTTGGTAATTCCATTGATGACCTGAAATAATATATCATATAAAGAATAGTATATCTTAAATTTCGAAATCCTGTCCCGATTCCTTGCATCGCAATTATCATTTATAGTGGGTCTCACAGGTACTACAGTGATTCCACGTAACAAAATTAATTTAAATGTAATAATATACTTTCATATCTTAACATAAAATAATAAAATGACGTAACAAAATAATAATATGAGCACGACAGTTAACGATAAAAAAATGAATATCTGTAACTTATCTAGTCATCCTTTCATCGATAGGCTTCTTCTTTTTAGGCTACAGTAGTATTAATTATTAATATCTAAGGGGTGTCCACGGTTAAATTGCATCATTTTCAATATGCTGTAACATTTTGCCCTCTGGGTTGATTTCAACGAGATTTTGAGTGAAATGACCTCAGCGTGTATTGTTTACACTGCGCGAGTTTCATTGTGAAATGTGTCTTAGTTTCGAAATTGGAGTCGAAGCAACAGCAAGTGCGCGAGAACATTTTGCACACGCACCTCGACAACCCACTGCTTTTGCACCGAGCCATCGGAAAGATGTTGAAAATTCACCAGTCTACAATGTCTTGTGTCATAAAACGTTTCGGGGAACGTTTAACTGTCGATCGGAAGAAGGTGAGTGGTAGAACAAGTGTTCCGAACTGTGTGAAGGATCACAAGCGAGTGGTTGCTGCCTTTAAACGCGAACCCAACTGTTCCGTTCGGGATGTCGCGAAAAAAGATGCAGTTGACCAAAAGTTTCGTGCAGAAAGCCAAGAAACGAGCCGGGCTCCGTTCATACAAAATTCAGAAAACTCCAAACCGCAATGAAAAACAGAATAGGACAGCTAGAACACGTGCGCGTAAGCTGTACACACAAATGTCGACGAAACCACACTGCTGCATCATGGATGATGAAACACACGTAAAATCGGACTTTAAACAAATTCCCGGCAACCAGTATGTGACTGCGAAAGACAAGTTCGATGTTCCAAAGTCTCTTAGGAAACAGCAAGTGTCAAAGTTCCCCAAGAAATTCATGATTTGGCAAGGGATTTGTTCGTGTGATAAACGGAGCAAGCCTTCGTGACAACTTCAACTGTAAATGGTCAAGTATACATGAATGAATGCCTGAAAAAACGACTGTTTTCGTTTCTCAAAACACACAACGCTCCTTCAATTTTTTGGCCGGACCTAGTCTCTTGTCACTACTCCAAGGATGTTCTAGAGTAGTACAAGACGACTGGTGTCAATTTCGTGCCGAAGGATCTTAATCCCTCAAACCCTCCAGAGTTGCGGCCAATTGAAAAATACCCTACTAACATTGCATGCTGTATAACAGCTTATTGAATTGAATATTAGCTTCTTAAGCGTAAAATTAGCTTATTCAGCTATTAAACAACCCAAATTGTTTCTTGGGTATTGGACTATAATGAAGCGTGAACTTCGTAAACATCCTAAAGTTGTCACTACAGAACAGGAAATGCTGAAGCATGGTTGAAAGCGGGAAAAAATGTCGGTTCAAGCGTTGTACAAAATCTTATGCGTGGTATTAAGAAGAAAGTTCGGGCTTTTGGATTTGGTAAAGAAATACAGTGAAATAAAAATACCTGAACCAAGATTATACATGGTATTTTATTCCCTGAATATTTCATGACAATTGGTAGAGAGGCTTGTTTTTGAGGACGAGTTTAAAGTGATGCAATTTATCTGTAGACACCCTTTAGTAACATGAAAATTTGCATCCAAAATTATAATATTAAGAGAAAATAATACATTAATGTATATCTCACATTCATTGGTCCAAAGACATCTAATGTAAACGTTTTGCTTTTTTTTTTGCTTTTCATGAAAAACAAATTGAGTCTCCAATGCTTATAATGCTGCTCCATGGTCATAAGATAAATGGTTTTGGAACGCAAACATCATCCCAAAGCGTGCTGAAAATATAAATTGACGGTAGATGTTCGCACCCCCTTACTTCGCTATTACCAAATTGACAACATTGCTTAGGCTACGCTTACCAGCGTCTCCATGTTTTTTTTTACTCGTTTATTTTCCGTCGGCCTCTTTCCTCACAACGTGGCGACAACCACTGATGCCAGGAAGCGAACTCCACTACCTAGATCCTACATATCGCACTCATCAACACATGAACCGGGTTTAACGGATTCACTTCAGCGTCTCCGAGTTTCAGGTGGCAATCTTTTGTGACCATATGACTCTTGGAGGCGTGAGATAGGAACTTGTGAGAACCGAAGGTCTGCCGTACCTCTCTTCAAGGCTATCAACTCACCATTTGAAGCCCACGTTGGTTCTTCACGTACCTGTAGGTATAAAATTGCTCTGTCGTACTGTAATGTCATTCCTAGTCTCTTCTCCAGTAACTTCTATCCCTATTTCCTAGTGGTGCCGACTGAACCACTATGAATAACCACAGGACAGATCGGTTGACCAATCTTGGTGGGACCTTGTCATATGCTGACTATATCTGAAGTAACTTTCCCCCCGCATAACACACACAAAACTACTTGGAGATCACCTGACCAACGAACAGAGAGAATCAAATCTATCAAAAAGTATTGAAAGCGACGTGTATGAAGCAGTAACATTTGCATTAAAAAAATGGGCTGAAATTGCCGATTTTTCATGGGTTTACCTTCACTTGCACTGACGAAACTACCCATGCAGCATCAATCATAGTAACCCATGAGTCAGCAGAAAA